>WURT03112259.1:0-30252 GCA_009936505.3 Holothuria glaberrima
GACCCACAAATATCACAAAATTTTCCAAAGGACTAAAAAATGTCGAAATTTTGCAATAATTTACTTTATAATTTCATTCCAGAATGATGCACCACATTACATCTAAGGACCCTCAAATAGCAAAATTTTCCGAAGGAGAAAGAAAAATAAAAAAATGCATTGATTTACCTTAAACTTTTTCCAAAATGACGCACCAAATTACAACTGAGGACCCGAAAATATAAAAAAAAATTCCAAAGGACTAAGAAATGTCAAAAATGTGCATTAATTTACCTTAAAATTTTTTCAAAATGATGCATCAAATTGCATCTAAGGACCCTCAAATATCAAAATTTTCCAAAGGTGTAAGAAAAGTAAAAAAAAAATGCATTGATTTACCTTAAAATTTTTCCAAAATGAGGCACCAAATTGCAATTTAGGACCCTAAAATATCAAAAATTACTTCCAAAAGACTAAGAAATGCCAAAAATGTGTATTAATTTACCTCAAAATTTTTCCAAAATGATGCACCAAATTGCATCTAAGGACCCTAAAATATCAAGAAAATTTTCAGAGTTGAGGGGGATACCCCCTTCCCTCAGACCCCTTCTCCAGGACGGCGATTCGAAACAAGGTTCAGCCCCCCCGTCTTGAACACCTTCCTACGCCTATGTTTGAAGCAAAACAAATTCTCTGGACACAGACACTTCAAGTGCGGTCTCACTTCATCTAGATAAAAAGTCTGTTAAAACTAGCATTGGAAGCGGCAGCCATTTTTACAGTGTAGCATATGTGGAACCAGATTGCATGTTAGGACACCTGATTTTTCAAAAATTTTCAGGGGGTATCTGGTCCAATTCACTGATGCAATTTTTTTCTTTTTAGTTCCTTAAAATACGTTAAGTTTGTAACACAAATTTTACTTCAGCAGGTAACATATGTGGCACACAATTTTTCAAAAATTTTCAAAGGGGAGGGCAATATTTTTTTGTAGGCTTACACAAAAACATATGTAATCATTAAGAACAAAAAAGAAAAAATAGGGGTTGTAGACCGTATCGGGGCGTATCGAAACCACCTGGACTACCCGCTGAAATAGCCAAACTTTGTTCCATGAGTCGTTCGCCAACTGACCGTACCGCATGACACACGCACACACGATATGCGATATGGGATGAAATTTACGACCTCTACAACTGTGCACGTACTCTGCCTACATGTTACTTGGTAAGGTGGACAGGACTTGTGCTATTTAGCTATGTGGAATAAACCTATTGGAAAAAGTTGACTGACACTGTCAAAGTTGACTGGAATTTAGGCTCTTGGAAAAAAGTCGGCTATACCTTTTCACCATTTACCTCACTCAAATTATTATCTTTGGTGCAGCTAATTCGACCTAATCCATCTCATATTTCGGGAAGAAAACGGAACCCGACTGATTTCCAATGCAAAATTTCGGCGCGCTTTGCACGCATTTGTCACCTTACACACTCCACATCTTACAACCATTATTGGAGCAATAATACATTTATTGTAACCAAGGCCCTTTTACGACAAAAGTACGTTCTCGACCTCTGCAGGGACCAAGCATCAGTAGAGAATCTTAGAGTAATATAATAGCACAAGTAGCGTTCACGGTAACATTCGTAACATGTACTATTTGTCGTTACACATTTTTTACGAGTACCATGCCACAGCCAAAATATCACAAAATAATGATAATTTCTAAGCATGGGCCAATAAATTGAAGGATTTGACATTTTGCAACTAAGTTACCTTACCTTAGCAATTTTTTTTCTAGGGGGAGGAGTTACCCCTCCACTTAGACAATAAATCTTTCCTTTACAGTAAATCAAAAGAAAAAAATTCAAGTAATTGGAAAAGTTTTCCAATATATGATCGGTTCGAAAATTTGTTAAAGATAGCACCATTTTGCGATAAGACATCTTAAATGAACAAAAATTTCTCAAAGGGGAGGGGGACACCCCTCCTCTTAGACCCCTTCCCGGGACATTGCCTGCACAAGGGCACAAAGCAAGGATTCGCTTCCCCGGTTCAAACTACTTCTGATACGAATATGCACATTTATGCACATTTTACACCGGCTTGCTGGTGTATCTGGGGTGGACTTACAGCATCATCTTTTATAGCGCCCACCATCACCAACCTCTGCGCGACTTCACTGAGCAGATTTGCCGAAAAGTGTAAATACCGGCGTCAAACTCACAAAAGAGTCAAGACTTTTCAAAGTGACTTACCAGACTATTTTTTTTTCAATTTCAATAAACTATTTCATGACCATATCAAAATATGGGTTCTCACAAAAAAGGATGTTTAGAAAACTTTAGAGCAACTTTCAAGGCCTGGGAAGTGTCATTTCCGGCCTTTTTAGCTAAATTTTCTAGTACGCTGCACGCCAACCAATGGTGGCGCTCCGCTTAGATAGTAACAAGGCGCCCTCCCATGAAATGGTCAAGCCTCCTCCAGCGTCCCCTAATAAAATGATCCTGGCTACGCCACTGTGACTAGTGCTCAAAGATTAACGAGGCAGGCGTGTACCAATCGCTCCCAATCCTGCTCCCGCGACAGCCATTCAACGTCCTCATCCGACGGACGTGAGTGTATCCCCAGTCTTTAGCCACTTTCCCAAAAGGCTAGGAGGGGTGGAGGTTTCTTGTTCTACACAACTGCTCGACAGTTGAACCGAGCAAAGTTCGCAACTTCCTGAATAGGAAAATTTCCTGAAACGGACAATCAGATACTCAATCAAAATTCACCAATTTAAACCCCCTCAGCATCACTGTGAACAGCTACGCTGAACAAGTAAATTTTAGTCCCCCAAAGTTTCCAAGTTGTTCCACCGGGATTTGATCGGGGGATCCCTAGTATGCAAGGCAGTACACCCAACCACACTATCTTGGGCAAAAACATCGGACACAAACTTAAGAATGTTTTCACATGGTATTTGATTCGAAAAGGGTTTTCCTTATCAAAGTGCAATCAAACTTGAAAGTTACAAAACCTAACATATAATAACTCCTATTTATCCAAAAAGAACTGGCATAGCTTATCGGAGCGGGGCTTCCTTCAAAACATAGTCCTTTGTCCCCATTTGCTCAAACATGACTTGTCCCAAATTGGCATCGTTTCAGAGTATGAGAATATTTCAGAAGGGTCTGAAATGATGGTCTCCCATAGACGACATATTAGTTATATGTGTGTGTCTCATATAAAGTAAATGAAGGGAGAAAGACGTCTAACGATGTGGGTTGCAGTCATTGATTTGGCTCTCTCAACAAAGCAATGTCGTGTAATACAAATATCACGTCTTTGCTTCTGCCCCTGACATATCCCTGTCGTAAAAATTACTCCTAATCTTTCGGAAAACAACTAAAATGACATTTTACTTCTGAAGTTGAATGCACACTGTACATACGCAGACACGCCAATCGGCCAGCTTTTTTCCGAACAGAGAAAACACCGCCCCACAACTTTCGTGGCTTTACTGGTTATACATGCAGGGCTGCACTATGCCAGCGTTTCCCTTATATTATTTCTATGGTGTGTTCCAAGTGGGAAAATTTAGGGGAAAATAGGTTTAATTTTTTACCCGTATCGGTCATTTTCCTACTATAGACTTGGCGAAGGAATTTTCCCAGGGTGGAGTCAGCTACCTTAGGGAGAAAATTGGTAAAAACCATGCAGTACCAACATAGACTCAATCCGAACATGCTTGAGCCGCCAATATGAGAGAGTATTCGGCTTCCCAAACGCCCCACAGGAAACCCCACTCTACAACACAACTGACTAGAATGTGTCTAGTACCATGCGTGGTTGGCCAGTGTGAGAGAGTATTTGGCAGTCCGAATGCCCCAGATTGTAGGAAACTGTATTCTAAGCCACTGAGACGAATTTGTTACTACAGTTCTGAAAGTGTTACCCTTAAACCTACGTAGTCTAAAAGGCTGTCATCTCCGACAACCAAGAAAAATCTGGATCCTACAACCCAATGGTTGCAGTAAATAGCATTCTAAATTTCTTAAACACAGTTTGCCACTACAATTGCGTGTTTACCTAGACCAGGGAGTTGCTATCCAAATAGCAACTCCCTGCCTAGACCATAGAAGTATTGACCCTGCAAAGTAGTCCAATATTTAGAGAGCTACGACGTGGAATCAGGGTGGAACAGGCTCAAGGTTAGGCGCAAATTAGATGCCTCCAGCAAAGTCAGGGACGAAAGGGGGAAGACTTAGTTTGCACAGAAGACCCGTATGGAACATATTTGACATCCTTAACACGCCATAATACAGAAAATAGCACTCTCCGCCATCTTGAAAATTGTATCACCGCAGTTGTGCTTTAATTTATCCTGTATCCCGCCTAGTACTTACCCTGACTATATAGACTGCTTTTACCGGTCACCGAAACACGAAGCACGAAAGAAACTGACTAGTACTTAGGTCCGTGGAGCGGAGAGCGATGCTGAATGATTCCGGGTGGGGACGATCACGGGCGGCGATCCTGGATGGATGGGGGGGATATATCTCCCTCGTGAAATTGGATGGGGGATACTGTACACTATATCCGCCCCCATGAAATCAACCAGGCAGATCTGGACATCAGAAAACTACCTTTTTCTAGACTTTTTACAATAAGCCTATTTATTTTTTAGCGAATACTTCTGACAGTTGTCATAGTATCACTTTGCAAAACCTGGAAAGGGCCATTTCCAGTGATTTGGGGGTATTTTTGGCAAAATTTTTCACGCTCCGCGCCAACTGATCGTGGCGCAACGCTTTGATAGTGCCACTGACTATTTCCGGAAATCAGAAGACTATCTTTTTCTATACTTTTTACAATAGACCTTTTTGGAAATACTTCTGACAGTTGTCTTAGTATCACGTTGCAAAGCCTGAAAAGGGCCATTTCCAGTGATCATGGGGTATTTTTGGCCAAAATTTTCTGCGCACCGCGCCAATTGATCGTGGTGCTCCGCTTAGATAGTATACCACTGACTAGATCCGGAAATCAGAACAATTAACCTTTTTCTAGACTTTTTTACAATATGCCTATTTTTTTGGATATACTTGTTGTCATAGTGTCACGTTGCAAAGCCTGAAAAGGGCCATTTCTGGTCATCTGGGGGGGGGGGTATTTTTGACCAAAATTTTCTTTGTACGCTCCGCACCAACCGATGGTGGCGCTCCCCTTAGATAGTGTCACTGACAATATATCCCCCCTTCCACTTTCAAAGACGGATCGCCGCCCATGGGGACGATATACTTAAGTTTCTAAGTACTGTACGGAAAAGTTAAGAGTTAAAGTCAAAATAATATGATTCGGTGGGATAATTCTAACTTTTAGGAGAATTTGCTTTTTTCGCTTTAATCCCTCTCTCCTCTTCAATCACTCTCTCTTCCCCTTTGTCTTAAATACCCCTACTTACTAATTTTCCCCAAACTGGCCACAGAAATGGGGGAGCCTGTGCCACTCGCTCCCTTTAAAAACCCCACTCTGGTGCACTAAATGTAATAGCTACCGCCTAAAATGCTAAATATGCGTGAAGACATTAAGCAAGTACGTTTCTGTGGTATCTATTCTGTCGATAGCTGTCTGACGTCTGTTCACGTTTTCAAATTGTGTTGTACCAGCATGAATACCCTTCCTACACATAGGCTATTAATAAATATTAAATATGATACCGATTTGTCCTGTAAGTTCATTTGGAACCTGTAGTGTTGTTAGAGATTTATTTTATACAGACATGTTGCAAAACATTTTCTCTGTACTAGCATTGTCTTCTAAATGAGAACAGCGAGTTACCATACCTCAAAGATTCACTGCGATTTTAAAAGTTCCGGTAGTAATTAGCCTGTAGCACAATTTTACTTCTACGGATCATTTGGTATTCAGTACAAAGTGTGCAATATTTTTCAAAGGTACTACTGAAAATCTAAAGGTGCTGAGAGTTGAGTCTTTGCTTCAAAAAGGTGAAAAGTCCATAACGAAACGGATAAAGAGCAATGGCGAGTTTGTGCAACGACAGCTACATGTTTGACACCGAGCAAATGTGTTTCCAGTACGTTTGTTTGGCAGTTGTATATGATGCGACATGGCGCATCCTTTATGTTGTGGTGTCGCTGTTAGTTTGGCTTTTTCTTAACCTTTTATCAGCCCGTGGGTATGAAGGAATGTCCCCTTACTCGTACCCTGGTCACATCTTCAGGTGGATGATTTATCCATTGGTCCTCATCATTCTTTTCACTTCTATCATTGAAGGAGTTATGTCAGGTAAGGCCTTCTTTCTAGTTTTTTTTCGTTCGTTCGTTCGTTCGTCACATTTATTTCAATTGTATGCATACATACACCTAAAAGTTTGCAATACTGTTATTGATTTAATAAGAACATGCATGAATACAATAGAAAAAGGAGCCAAAAGAAGGAGAAGCTTTTCGAGTCTGGCCCCTTACAGAGAAGCATTGATTAATCACAACTAGAATATAAAGAAAAGCATAAAGTAATGACTCTCCCGTTTAAGAATAATCTTAGTTTAAGAACATCACTTAATAACCGCTAGTAAATATTCTGTTCAAAGAAAGTGGTCAATTTACATACAATGATAACAAAATTTCTTTAAATACTTCTTAAAAATATTAATATTAGGAGCATTTCTTACATTAAATGTTCAGAGAATTCCAAAAAGATACCCATTACTTCTTACATGTGAGTGAGCAAATATAGTACTGTAAGTGGTTGCAACAGATTATCTTTACCTCGAGTAGCGTAATTATGATGGCAACTATTGAACTGGAAAAAGGAAACAAAATCAGACGGAAGTTGACCATTGCTGTTGACCATTGCAAAGTTTATCGGTCTAATGTAATGGAATTAAATGTATATTTGGTAGGGTTTGGGGTAAAACTTCAAATTCTTGAAGGATATTCGTTCTTGTTAAAGTTCAATTATACCAGCCCGGAGATTCTCCTGTTTGAGGGAAAACCAAAGTTCTCCAGAATGCGTGAAAACTTGTGCAACACAGTGTATAGGCTGGCTGGTCTAACATAGACAACGTTTAGCAAGAACGAATATCCTTCAAGAATTTGAAGTTTTACCCCAAACCCTACCAAATATACATTTAATTCCATTACATTAGACCGATAAACTTTGCAAGTGGTTCCTAAAACCGTTCGCCGTTGAAAATGTACGGTTAAATTGTACGGTTAAAAATGTACGGTTAAATTTGTGTGTAAAAAGGCAACTTACTTGTGGTGCTCCTGACTAATTTTTGGCGAGATACTAGATTTTCCCAAAAGGAGGAAATCTCTCAAATAGATTTGCCGACCCCGTCTTTTAACTTCACAGTTTGGGTTTGCTAGAATGATTTAAAGTGTATCCAATAAGTATAAAGCAATGACGTTTCTCTGGCAAGTTTGTAGGGAGAATTGATTACCCAACAAAACCTCTGACCAGGGTAGATTCAGCGTTAAAGGTCTGCCTCCGCTCTAGTCCCGAAGTATTCCATGTATTCTGCCTCGAAATGAGGAAAATGTTACTGACAGTATTCCAGGCCATGGTCGAGCCATTTCATCTACATTCTTCAGTAACAATTTCAGTCACAGCCAAATTTCAATCTGTACAAAGGTTTTTTTTAAAAAAAAAAACTGTAGTAATATACATTTTCTTGACTTCTTAAAAGAAATAAGGAGTTCCGTCAGAAAGTTAGAGTTTTGTTAGTCCAGTTAGATCCAGTTTAGCATGAGAAGGAAATCATTTATAGAATGATATTTGCATTCAACTGTATTCGATTTACTTGGCTAACCTTCCCTCCTTTCTTTCACACCCACTCCCAACCCAATAGAAGGATTATATTGAACACCTCTTTTGATGGCCAACTTGTTGCCGAGGTTCAAGAACGAAACACTGTTCTTAAATTCATGAAGACTACATATCCTTCTTAGAACAATTCAGAGATACTAACAAGGAACTTATACTAGGCCTACTACTGCTGTATGCAAATGAGCAAACGATGTACAAGTTAACTATGCTATTATTTTGATCAATTTTTGTATTCTTTGGCATGTGGCAGAAGGTGCACCGTTATGTAAAACATTTCACCAGGGCTGTAGCACCCGATTCCGGTCTCGGGCTCAATTCCGGATTCAAAAGAATTTTTTCTTGATGTCTGAATTGGTCCGGAATTGGCGATTCCGGAATCGTACTTGGAAGCAGCTGGACTCTGACTCGGGGCCGATTTCAGTCGATCGGAGTCCCCCAAAATTAACTTCACATGCAAGTGATCCTTGGAGCTACGTTGTTATTAAATACATGTATGGTAATAAAAAGTCAAGTCAATTGCAGGGTGGGATAAACTATGTGAGTACTTCCTAAATATGACCTTTTTAGTTAACTGTATTTTAAATACTAGTTTCGTTCTTCCGGACATGGAAACAACACAACGAAACCCGGCCCAACCGCCTAATCGGTAAGTTCTCAATTGCTCTCATTTGAAACAAATCAAACAAACCCACATTTTTTTAATAAAGACTTGGTCTAGTATTGACATTAATTGGCATGGGAGAGATATTGCTGGTACTTTTTGACTCTGACTCAGTTGTAGAAAGGTTAAATAGTACAATACACCAGCTAGTTATTACGTTTGGAGTCCAAACACCTTATCCAACAAATAATACGCACTGAAAATAATTTAATCCCCTTTGATTAAGGAAGGCATTGAGTAACAGATCCAATAATTTCTACTTCTATATTTACGGTTTGAATTTGAAGTGATTGAAGGTCAAAAGTAATATACATGAAATCCGGAATTTACTCTTAATCTCTTCTGTGTTCTCCCTAGTCCGTCGGGCAATCTGCCTCTACTAATATAGGTGCCGAAATCCAAGGCTATACTCGACCTAGGCTAACTTACAGGTGATTGGTCAATGGTCTAAAATGTAATCTGTTTCTTGACTTCCATAGCAGGGCTGTATCCCAGTCCACCCAACACGATTCCGGGCCAATTCCGATTCCAGTCGCTACCATTTCGGGCCAGTTCCGGGTCCAGTACCCTTCGATTCCGATCAAATTCCGATTCCATCTTCCTCAATTTCGAGTCCGGCCATTTTGGACAATATAGTCTCTCTTGAAAACGCTTTTTGTACTAATGTAATAATTAAATTCAATTAAAACAGGCATTTTTGGAGTAAAGTTCATACCCTGGCTCATCCTATTATTCAGTTGACTGTATTAGCCCATTCATGTGTTAAACTGTGCACCATTAACAATATAGCCTTAAGTAATATTTATAATAATTTTATTTTGTGGACTCGGCTGGAATCGGTTCAGAGTCCCGAGTCCAGCTGGAGCTATTCCGGACCAATTCCGATTCCGGGGCCTCCCATTCCGGGCCATTTCCGAGTCCGACGAAAAATGGACTCGAGTCCGAGTCCGGACTCGGTCGTTATAACCCATGTTCCGTAGTCCCCCCACTTTCCCGGAAAGTACTGAAAAATGGCCAGGATACATTAGCAACCACGTCCTAAGACATATTTAACATTTTCCCACTTGCCAAAGTTGCACATTTATGAGTAATCACGGAAAATACACTATGCTGGTGGTATATGCGCAGAATAAACACAAAATCTAAACTTCCGATGATGGAAATACAGAGCAAATGCAATTTCCTTTTGAAAGAAAACTCCTTTATTTATTTATTGCCTTTTTCGAAGAAAACACATGTTTGGCTGCTAAGAAAACTTCTCCCTAGCAACAATACCCATAAACTAGAATAAATACAAAATTCGACACGAAAAAATAATTTATGCACAGTTTTGTTAAATTATCATAAAAAATAGGCCTGCTAAGGAAAGTTTTCCAAAGCAGCAATAGTCAGAAAGCAGAATACACACAAAATGGAAACTTCCAATTATAAAATAGTGAAGAAAAGTCATCTCACTTTCAAACAAAAACAATTAAAGCAAATTTGGGGGAAGTATCATGAAAAATAAATTTCGTGTTAGGAACCTTGTGAAATCTTCCTGGCAATGCCACTTTAAGCACTGGGGAATGGACGCACGTTACAAACTCCCAATCGTAGGAGTGAAGGATAAATATCTTTACCTTTTAAATAGAAATCAAGAGAAAACATTTCTTATGACATTGTCTCAATATGACAATACACTAATGGGTTGCTAAGGAACTCTTCTTAGTACGTTAATGTAAGCACGGTATAAATACAAAGTGAAAGCTTAAATTGTGCCAAAAAGGTGTTTCAATGAATGAAGAATACAAGTTTTTGTGACTTTTCAGGAGAAACCTCATTCACAGCCAAAAATAGTGGTGTGAGAACCTTGTAAAATTATAGGTGAGAGGTTTTAAAATTACAGTTTTGCATATAATCCGCCACCTACCTTTTCCCAAACAATCTTAAACGCTGGGTATTTTGCAAATACTACCATTTAAATACCCGGAGAAATGTCAGGTTGAAAGAAAATAACAATCCCTGTCAAGGCGCTCTAAAAGAGCTAATTTCTCCTGTTGAATTAATACCATGACAAACTAAAAGGTCTCACTACTGATGAAGCTCAATTAAGAAAATCAAGAGCAGAAACATGTCTAGTTTAAGGTTAAATAGTCTTAACATGGCAGTGTTGCAAAGTATCTGCGGTCTTAACCCCATCCAACAGCACAAAGATCCTATTTATTTATTTAAAAGACACATTGTCTGATAAGAACGCATTTTTTGAAAAACTTTTGGCAAAAGGAACCGCCTACGTAGTATCTGATAATGATACTGCCTACCCCTTTTAATTAATCCTTAACCAAGGATTGTTTGCTTATGTATCTTTAAAATGATGGGTTCCTCAATATGTCGCAACATGGTTTCCTACCAGCAGATCTTGCGTTACTAACTAATTGAGCTTTACTGAGGATGTCTCTTCTCTCTTGATTTTATATATTGTGATGGTGTCATTTAGCTTGATTTTCAATAAGCCTTTGATAAAGTTACATTAGGTAGCCTTATGGTAAAACTGAATAGGGAGGTTTCAAGAAAGATGTGCTGACTGGTTTAATTCGTTGCTCCGTGGTAGATCTCAGAGAGTTCTTGCTAATAGTACTTTCTCTTCCTGGTGAGAATTAACAAGTTGAGTAATGCAGGGTTGTGTTCTTGGTCCTTAATGATACTAAGCTCTATGAAGGATGGCCAGAAGCCGGGTAGTTAGGTACACCTTCTTTCAAAAGTTTACTCTGGAAGGAACTCCGGTCTTCACAGGACCTCCAGTCTTTACCATTTTGATGAATATGATCATCGTTTAACTTCCCATTTCGAGATTGCATGCATCAGTGGTAACACTACGATGCAAGATTCCTCAAGAATGTGTTTTCTTTTTTTATCGAGACTGCGACTTAGACACTGCGTTTAACACTGTTTTTGTTACAAGAAAAATGTCTCGTCAGTATTTCGAGCTTTCGGCACTCAAATAGTCTTGATCCGCACCGGATTTACGGCTAGTTGTATTTTTTTTCAATTTTTTTTTATCGTGTTGTATAAATATATTAATTATTGGGTATTTGCATTGTCAAATTGGTACGTGACTTAGCAGTAATAGGTTTGCCTGTCTGTAGGTACATTTTCAAATATGTTGTTGGTACATTCTCCATTTTCCCCTTTACCCCTAGTAATGCCACGCTAGCTACTCTGCTGCTTCGAGGCCCTGGTGGGTTCATAGTTAATACTCTTCACGTTAAGTGAGAGCATATAGCGATTTTGTCCGGACGTTCACGAGCTACAAGCATTTTCACTAAAGCTGACTACATTATTCACTCCCAACACAAAACCATCCGATAATCTCAGGAAAATATTTCAGTGGGTCTTGTTAGTTATACACTCTTAAAACACCCTGGTTAGATTTAACCAGTATTGTGGTCACAGATTAACCAACCGTTTTCTGGTTAAAATAACCAAGAAATTTGGGTCAAATTAAAACTGTACTGGTGAATTTAATGAATAAATTTTAAATCCAGGTTAAATATTGTAACGCTGTATAATAGACTGTGCGGGGCGCCTCGGGATTCTGTGGAGCTCCTGGGATTATGTGGGGCTGCTCCGCAAAGCGTCTCTCCACTCTACGGGGATGATCCTGTTTTTGTACGTGGATTAGAGATTATCCTCTCTCCCCCTGAAGATCATTCTCCCTCCATGTAGCTTATCTCTTCTGGTCCACATTGGTTATGTAACATTATGTAATCACTTATGTAACATGATGTAAGTTCTGTTTTGCGTGAAGAAAGGATGTACAAGTTAAGAGTATATGGCATTATTTTCACCCTGGGATTAAAGTGTTTACTGGGATACTATCTACTATGTGCAGCTTTAACGATTTATTTAAGTAGATGTTTTTAGTAATCCTTGACTGCCAGAGAAAGAGTGGCTTAATTGTGGAGTACAGGTGTTTATTGTGAACTGTTCATGAATATTCATTGTCTTTGTCATTTCATTTGACTGTGAAAAGTACTGCATTCTTCGTTTAATTGTGTAGCTTAAGTTTACATTAGTTAATGCAAACAACTAAGACAGTTCTATCCAAGGCGGCAAAGGAAAGGATCCTCTCTGGGAAGTTATTCCAGGTCTGGCGGCAGGTGTATATCTGCCCTTTAGTCGTCAGCATGTAGCTTCAAGGAAGTTGTATTTGCGTCGTTTTTAGCCTTGGAGAATTTTAACATTTAGTGAGATTCGGTTTTAATGCAAGTTTTACAGAGAACGCTGCAGAGTCGTCTTTTCGTACCTTTCTTGCCTCTCTCCGCGTTGTGGCCAATCAAAATACAAGACCTTCGGCCAAGAGTCCCACCCTGCAAGTCACAACGCTACCGAGAAGAACCTTGCACCCCAAAATCGTTACAATATTAACATTTTCCTGGAAAATTTAACCAGACTTCCTCGGTCACTTTAACCAGGAACGGTTGGTTAATACGTGACCATAGTACTGGTTAAATCTAACCAGTGTGTTTTTAGAGTGTAGGGTAGAATGAGATAACATAATATGTTAAAGGGAAAAGGGGGACTAAGGCCCCATAAGATGTCCTGAATTCCAAACCCTTTAAAAACCATTCAGCCAAACCAACGCCGAGCGAGCTCATTACTATTGGATTCTTACACAGTCATGGAAGAAATTGAAAGAGTGTCAATGAACTGAAGTGGAATTAAATTCCCACCCAGGAAGACAATCCACTCATTGACAACTCTTTGAGAAAGGTTATCAACCTAATTTCGAGTCTTGCATAAACACTTCACGACTCCTACCCGAGATTTATTTTGAATCTTTAAGTAGCTACAGGATGACAAAGGATTTCTTTCAGAGAGAAATTTAAAAATCTGGAGAATGGGACCTTATCCTTTTAACTCCAGAGTGGTAAGCCCATGACGCTTAAGTCTAATATAATATGGTAGATTTCTTACTTAATGTAGGCCTATAAGACGAGGAGACCTCCTCTGAATTTGCTGGAAAAGAAACTTGTCTCTAAATTGAAAGGACTCCAAGCCTAAGCAGCATAGTCAAGATGGAGTCTAACCAAGTGCATATAGGAATTCAAGATAGTATCTTTACTTAAACTACTTATTTCTCCTGATCAATCCAAGAAGCCTTAGTCTTTCAATCACCTGTAATAACAAAACACAGATCTTTCTACAAAGTCACATTACTCAGAATATTATCATTCGTGGTGTTATCATAGGTTAAATTTTAGGACAAAAAAGGCCTATGCACCTATCAGCATTTAAAGACATTTTCCAAGTCTGAGACCATGAAGGTAACTATCCAAGTCCGAGTTTGGCAGTTATGAATAACAACCCTTATGAAAAATGAACCTTGTTAATAAAAAACGTATGAATATCGGGCTGTCCCCAATCGAGAATAAGGTTTGTTGTTCATAATCGAAAAAAGGTTCAATGTTCATAATAAAAGGGTTTATTATTCATGAAAAAAAGGGTTCGTTATTCATAATTCAGGAAAAGGTTTAACACTCACAATTAAATATAAGGTTCGCTTTTCATGATCGAAAAAGATGTTAGCTGTTCATAATCGGAAAAGGGGTTCGTTGTTCATAATCGAGAATAAGGTTCGCTATTCACAATCCCCGAAAATCAGACGAGTCTCTTTCAAAGGCCAATTACAGCCAATCTAAATAGACCATATAAAAACGCCGTCAAAATGTTGTAGACAACACATTGACCTATCATCCCTGCGAGTTTTAAGGGTGTCCCCCTTGCCACTAGATACAGGAAGCCTTTAAAGCTGAAAAAGGCCTTTTCCCATATGATGAATATTGAACCCCTTTTCCTATTATAAATATCGAACCTTTTTTCCAATTATGAATTTCTAACTTTTTTTTCTATTACGAAAAACGAACCTTTTGAGCAACGAACCTTTTTACGATTATGAATAACGAAACTTATGAAAGAGCCTTAACGACTAAAGAACCTTATGAACATTGACTCTTAAGGCCTGTATACACGAGCAACATTTTTAAAACATTCTCAAAACACTTCACTTGCAACAAACCCAAAACACGCTTGTTTTCGGTTTGTTGCACAGTGTAGACAGGGTAACAACAATTTGGAAAACATTTTGAAAATGTTTTGAAAAGAATTGACAGGCCATTTCTTCTGCAACATTTTCAAAACATTTTCAAAACATGCTGTATACCCTGTCTACACTGTACAATAAAACGAAAGCAAGCATGTTTTGGATTTGTTGCCAAAGGATGTTTTGGAAATGTTTTTGGAATGTTTTGTAAAAATTTCTCGTGTATACAGACCTTTATGAAAAACCTTATGAATATCCGGTAGACTCCGTACAATTTAGGTGAAACATAGAGTTCGAAGAAACATTAGATTTACAGAAACATCTTCTACAGCAATGTATCTCGGATTGCTTTATAAGAAACGGCCTTATAGGCGAAGAGGCAAGCAACTAGTGTTGTAACGATACTTAAAGTAGCCGATATAACCTATAACAATATTTCAGTTCTCAGTATCGGCCGATTCCGATATTTGGAAAATAAGCATTCGATAACTAACCTTAGGCAATGGGATACCACAACGAAGTGTGTTTTCATCTTGATGAGGTAAAATATTGCAACTTGCATTCAAAAATACTCAAATAGTGTCCCATTTTTATAACACGTGGGACGATTAATATCAGTAAGATAATATCGGCATCAAGGAAAATTTTCACTTTATGATAAGAAAAAATAACAAATATCGGCCGATACCGATATTGAATACCGATAATCGCTCCAACACTTACTGACATGATATCCCCTGTGGCTTTTGAAAAGACAGCTTTTGTACACGCACTCATTACAGCATGACTGTTTCTGCATCGTCAGCACGGACTTCAGTAAACACCTATGGTCCGCACCACTCAGTTTGCAATGTCTCCATTATTTCAGTGCAACTTATCGCTCGCCATTGTGGGTGGGCGATTGGTTTTTGGTAGGTGGGTTCGGTAGGACTTTTCTTTTCTTGTAATTTGTTTCTTTCTTGGTTTCCTTTTTGGGGAGTGTTCTTTTGTTTAAGCCCACAGGAGTCCTTAAGAACACTTCCTGCCATAGCAATCATTTTCGTGTTTTTCAAACCCTTGTTGTTCATTATTTATATATATTGTTGTGGTAAAAAAAAAAACAAAAACAAAAAACATGAATGCAATGATATTGTCTCTTCTTTGTCAACGCGAGATTTTCTCTAGTATATTTTGTAGTATCGCCTAACTCCATGATATTCAATGTAATGTAGCCTGTGTCACATTCGAGTACAGTTATAGTGTTGACAATATGTTTTAAGTGCCACTGGAGCTTTCATTTGTTACACTCTAAAAACTGTTGGGTAAACTTTTACCCAAGTTGGTTACGTATGCCTCTTGCTAAAATGTTGGGTAAGAAAATTACCCAAGTTGGTTACAAAAGACGCAACGTTTAACCCAACGAGGGTAATTTTTAACCAACTTGGCTAGTTTTTTACCCAACAGTTTAGCAGGAGGCATACGTGCTCAACTGTTTTTAGAGTGTAGGGAATATGGACTGGGGTTCGTACCGTTTGAAAGACTCGAACTCCGACTCTGATATACTGGGCTCCACTGTATCATTGGTGTACACTGACACTGGCTACCTTTCACCTAAAATGCGTCAACTTGAAATTGCCGGAGTATACTTGTGTGTCTCGTCACTATACTCAAAATAACGTTACAAGTGTTAACAATCACGATCTGCGTCATGGGAGGGTAACGAAAAAGAAAATCCTTGAGATGAATGATTCACATTTTTAAGGATGAACCTTGGCCCAATTGGTGTTTGTGAGCTTCTGAAAATTTCTTCTTGACAGTTAGGAATATGTAATCGATATGTAAAGGTAAAAGTTTTTAGTGAATAGTGGTACAGCTTCGGTGATGTCAGATGGTGCACCGCCCTAACCTAACCACACGGACTAACGGCCGACTGCCTTTTCAGGCTGCTACTGTTCTTTTACTTCATTTGGGTGTTACTAATGGTGGTTTCAATAAAAATGATTTGACTGTGTTCTTTTTTACGCTTGGTAAACAAAACACATCAACAGTGATTAGCCTATTATCGGCACTGTCATGAAGTGGAAAGAGTCGTTTCCGGCGACTCAGGGAGTTTATTTGTCAAAACTTTCAGGTGCTTTGCGTCATCCTTTGGCGGCGATTCGTTAGATCATAACCTCTCAAATTGACATGCTGTTGTAGCCAATATAGAAAATATAAAGCCTTTCATGTTAATGAAGAGAAATGATTGTAAGTAGGAATTAAAAGTACTAGAATTTGATCCGAAGAACAGAGTTTGTTTTTCTATATTGTTCATTTTGACAGGTACTCCCTCATAACTAATGAATATGCTTTTCAAATATTTTGATTGCAGAGTGATCACAATGCAAACAGATTTGCCATCAAAAGATTTTTTGGTGTACTTGTCTTGATGGCCAAATACCATTAAGTCGCAATTATTAGTTCTTAATTTCCATACTGTAAGTGGGTTACCTCATACCCACCGTTCTGGACTTCTTAGATTTAACACTTAAGAAGCGTGGTTGTCTAAGGCAGCACACTCTAAGGGCAGCAAACATCACAACAAACATGCTTGAAACAAAATTAATGTACACCTCCTGAATATTGATTACGTTTTAGATCAGTTCATTTTAACAATGTGAGGGAGTACAGGGTTGTCGGCCCTTTCCCACCCTCTCCTCCTTAGGTCTTTGTATTTTCACAAGAGGGCTTTTACTGAGGTCGAATGCTTGCGTCGAAAGCGAGCATCCTCCGTCCAGAAAAGTATCACCTTAAACAACGTTTGATGAAATGTCTTAGCATTTTCAAGCGACATAACTACTTGAAGAACCTTTTTTGTATAAAATCGTCCATTATTATGCAGTTATTATTGTAAAATATTAGAAAAATCTAACCTCTAGTTACTTTTACCCTTAAATGTGGTCAAGACAAGAACGTCTGGGGTCATCTTCTGACAAATTCAAAGGTAACATTGCTTGATGGGATTTCCCCGCATCAACTAATCAAGATAAATTCACACAAATGGTTACCGGGCTAAAAAAGCGAAATTGTCCATTGTTACTCTGCAGTTTCGAAATTGGATGCTATCCAGTAGTGATAACGTATATGTCATAATAGCTCAGAGTAAAATGATATAAAGCAGAGACGGTCTTCTACACATACTGGCACTTTTTTTCAATTGAAAAACTCCATGCAAAGTCTTATAGAAAGAATTATGACCCAAAATTGGTCAAAATATTAAAGTACAAGAGGGCATCCGGTGGTGGCATAACGTATTACCAGCACGTACTAAATACAGTGCTCTAACAGTGACATTTCTAGCCACGTGCACCACTGAGCCTCCTGCGTATGGAATAACTTATCTTTAGTGTCGCGACAGTTCAGAGAATTCCCACAAAACCCACCTGAAAGAAAATTTTAAACTCACTAAAAGACAAAAACAATGATGAGATAAAAATACACAAACAGAGACAAGAAGAGAACAAACTACAGGTAGTCCTATGCCACAAAAGCAACTTCTGACACCTAATATAAAACCATCATACATGTAAAAGCCAAATGTTTAGTTGTGCGGAACGGACTGGAATGGAATATTACGATGTCAATGTCATGTCAGTCCATGTTTTAGAGGGGTTTCACCAAATCACGTGATAGGGCGTCTGTTTGGATTTGAAGGACAAACGTCCACTGTGTCAGTGTCACCAAAACTTTCATCGTGTCTCAGTATAGTATCAATGGTTATGTCGTGCGCGAGTGCTGTAAAACATTTACCGCGCGGTTTTTTTTTACCCTTCAGTGTCGGGCAATTCCAATCGCGTGATGTTACATGAAATCCCTCTATAGATGTAGCTTTTTACTTGGCAGGTAGGAGTTCCATACTCTATACTGCAATGACCACTATCGTGCTAGATCTACCATGTTACAACGGCCTTTTACCAGTAGAAAACGAGAAAAATAAACATCTGGAAAAGTAGATCAGTTGTTTTACAACATAAATTTCAGCGCTACTGAGTGTTTTAAAAGAACTTCACTGGCTTCCTATTATTCTTATGTATGTCATATAAATGTATCAATGACCAGGCTCCCAATTATTTGGCAAACTCTTTTATTAAAAAAGAAAGTGGGTACTCTCTTAGGTCTTTAGTTAACTCCTTTGTACCGAGAACTAGGACGAAGGCCTTCGGTGATAGGGCCTTTTCTGTGGCAGGTCCAAGGGAGTGGAACAACTTACCCACCGAACTCCAGTCCTGTCGTTCTTTCTCCAGTTTTAGGAGTAAGCTTAAGACATACCATAATTATGTAAAAACTCACATCATTGCCCAGTGCACTATAACTTAATTTCTATTTTCGTTTGTTTATCTTTTTTCTTCATTTTTGGTTAGGCAATATTGTGTGTTGTCCTCTCTTTTTCTGGCCCCTCGCTCGAAAACAATTGTTTTGGTACTATCTTAGCTACACTGTATTTCTGATATCTGATTGCACGGAAGAAATACATAAATGAAATGACTGAAGTGAAATGATATTCCATAAATATAATATCATATAAAATATGATGAGATTGTTTGAAACATGAAAATGTTATATGCAATTTTTTAATATCGTAGGGAAACAGATGGATATCCCACGGAATGTAATACCAACATGCAATATAATAATACTGTAACGTCGTATCATATACTATCGCATATGATGAAATTGTATGAAATATGATTATGTCATGTAACGATGATATCATATTCCATGTACTAATATTAGTTTCAAATGTGGTCTTTGATTTAAAAATGGCGACCCACACATAACGTAATTGTTTACCAAGTTATAATGATTAGTTCATCATTCAATCAAGAAAGTGGAAGAAACAAAATTAAAAATTAGGTCATGTACATTGTAAATGTTTTGAATCTTTTACGAATAATATTTCCAAGACATATTGGGTTTTATCAGTATGTTTGTTGACCAATGGTGTTCCTGAAGGGTATTTACTACCAAAAGCGGTCCTTGAGTGTATGTCTCCCTAGAAAACACAACACAATACATATCATGCATATATGGTATACCTCGCAACCAGAGAATTGCTGGCAACTCCCTGCCCAAAATTGCCCGCCCGGCGGACTTGTATTACTCCTGCAACTACAGTGGCTGCACTCGTAATACTCGTAATAAAATACGTACGCCAAAGAAGAGTACATATTCGACACCTGCTATTTAGGTAATGCCCGAACGTATTTAGGAATATCCCTGTGAATACCAATACAATTGACAACTGCACTTTGATTGACATATATTCAAAACAATATAGCTCTACTTTGGTTGGTATACGATAACGTTTACAGACAGGTCGGGTGAACATTCAAAGGCAAAACTAAGAAAGTAGGGGCTGACTATTGTTAGGGAGCCCAAATCGTTATAAGGAATGTTCGCTAGCAGCAACATTGAAGGAGGAATATATTATGACTTAAGTTAATTCAAAGTAAAATGTAAGCTTTTTAAAAAAGTCAATTATTCGAAGGAAAGGAATAATACACATTTCAACATGTACAGTCTTTTGATAAGCCATAAAATGGATTTAATCAGCGGTGAAGTTAACTTTAATTCGACTTTGAAACAATCTGTATAACTATGAAATGATGTAATACTTTAGTTACCAACAGAAAACATAAAAAGTAAAGCAGAAGAAATAGGTTTGCTTGTAAAGAAGAAAAGTTGCTATGACATACTGATTTTTAAAATTTGTTTACACTTTTTTTGCATTTTGGGAAGTTTATTTTCATGGGTTGTTTCAAGTTGTGTGTTTCTTCTTCTCCGCAGTTTTAATGTTTGGAAGAGTTTTTGAAGGTATTATGTACTTCTGTGTTCCTCCTGGTATAACCATCATGTCCTTTCTTTTATGTGCATTCTACTCTTATAAAATGGAAAAGTGGTGTTCTACAAAGATAGGACTGGCGTTGCTTCTCTTTTGGCTTCTTAGTTTGGTTGGTCAAATCGTCCTGGCAAAGTTCGTGTTGCCACAAAGTGGACTGGAGAATTTATCCCTCAGGGTGTTTATTTGTTTTTCTTCAATTCTGCTGTATCTGTGTTTGGGCGTGTTGGAAGTTTACGCCATCATGTGCCAGGTAAGCATGAAGTAAATACACTATTGACTGGGTGATAGGCTGTTACAAAGAGGTTTCAGCTGATAGTTAATTAATGATAGTTCTGCTACAGCACAGCCTCCAATCTCAGTGACAGTAAGTACGTAAAGACAGGTAAATTTATAGCACGAATTGACGAAGATAGTTTGTTAAACAATAACTTGGTGCTTAAGAGTCCAGTATTCTAGGTCTTTGAATACGTGTTCTTTGAATTCTGTCTGAGCGAAGAATCTTATATGATTTATAAATTTAAAGTTTCGTACATGATCATGAATTAGCAGGCTCCATTTACCTCAAAACAACTCTTGTTTGCATTCAGGGTCAACAAACTGAAAGATTCTTTCTTCTTGTTTGCTCATACAAAGAAATTAATGCCAATAAGAACGTTGGATTCTTGCTAAGTTTTTTAGGAGCTGCTCTACATCCTCCACAAACAGTAGATGTAAAAGACCGTAAGTAAAGTTACTCAATAGGTTGACAAACTTCAATACCATGTCAATGTTATCGTTGACCTTGACAAGTAGGATACTTTAAAGCAAGAAATCGTTGCTTGTTTTGACCACCTTAAAGAATGAAATATTTATGTCAGTGTAGCTTAACAATACCATCGTGAATGTAGAAGTAAGCCCGTGAAAAAGAATAGCTTTCAGTACACTCTCACGTAAAAAATCGTGAATTTGAGATGATTTGTTTGATTAAAAAAACGACTAGAGATCTTGCTTAAATATTTCTTTCATCATTGAAGAGATATTTTAAAGGTAGCAACAAATTGCAAGATAATCTCAGAGAAGATGGGGAAGGTTCCCATGGTACTTTCGGTCACATCTACAATCGGATAACCTTTTCGTGGTTTAATAAAATGATTCAACTTGGGAACATGAGACCTTTGAGCTTGGAAGACTTTGATCCTATGCCTTATGAGCTCACCGCCAGAGCGCTTCAGAATCAGATGAATGTCTTACTTGCAGAAGAAAAGGTAACATTGCTGAGAATGTTTCATAGTACCTTTTAAAATAATATGGTGATACGAGGCTAGAGTTGGGCTGCATTCTACCTGATATACAGTTAATAGCATAACGAAACTATTGCAATAATCAGGAAATAAAGGTTTGCATCACGTTTTACATTTAAAACACTAATAAAAAGAGGGAGGACAAGGCTACATACACTCTAAAAACACATTGGTTAAATTGACCAATGACTGGGTCAACTATGCACCAAACCAAACTTGGTCAAATAGATTGACTAAACTATGATCAAATTTGACTACTTATTGGTCAGATTTTACCATAGAGTGGTCAAATTTGACCAAAGTTTAGTCAAACTATTTGACCAATTTTGGTTCGGTGCATAGTTGACCCAGTCATTGGTCAATTTGAACAAAGTGTTTTTAGAGTGTATGAGGAGACATTATAACAATTGATGGAAAAAGAAAGCTTGAAAATGACACACAAGAAGACCTCATTTCGTTTGCTTACAATCTACATTTACAAGGCATTAATGTTGCATCCCAATCTTCATACCAGTTCTAGAAAAGAAAAGAGGGGGGGGGGAGGGATTTTTCCCGACAACGCAGGTAGATTACCACTTTTTAGGAGAGATAAGTGAGGATTTTTCACTTTCATTTTCATTTCATTTATTTGTTTCATCACATTACATATTACAATTTGATGTGAAAGGAAGTCATCCAGAAAGCCACGACTGGCTTAACAAGGTGGATGACTCCCTACAAGAAAGATAAATGGAAAAAAGATAACTGCAACGTCTACAAAACAAAACAAACAAACTTACTTATATACATAACTATAAATTGTCTCCGTTTTGGAAAATATCAGGAGTCACCAGGTAAGATAAAGAGAATTTCATCAAGGAAACTTAATAATTTTCAATGATTCCTTTCATAACCGTCCTCTGAAAAATAAACAGAGAGGTAGAATTTTTTACTGAGTCTGTGAGGGTATGCCACCTTTTAGTACTACGATTACGCAAGCTGAATGATCCAATATTCGTTCGATAGTAATGACGATGGGCAAAGTTAGGATATGTGGGTTTGGACAAGATACCTATTTTCAGTTTCAGTTTATTTCTCTCCAAATCACCTAATAAGAGACCCCTATAAGAGATGTATAAGCAGCTTAGTTAATAACACAATGAAGTTAAAAAGATGGCATAAAACACAAAATAACAGGTTCAATGTTTAGTAGTAACCGCTTCGCATGGGGCATCTGTTTTCAGGCAAAAGCAAAAGCTACAGGCAGTACACCGTCGATGTTGGCAATCATCTGGAAAATGGCACGCCCTGTCTTCGTCAAAACGGTTACACTTAAAATCCTAATTGACTTAATAAGTCTGGTACAACCAATGTCTGTCGTAGTCATTATTCGATACGCAAACTCTGTTCTCAGGGACACAAAGGTAAGTCGATTACACTAACTAAATTATTTGGAACAGTAACCTTTCTCGTTATCACTATTTTTCAGTTCTTTATGAAACTTACAGGCAGCCATCTAAATTTGTGATATCATCTTTAAATTATTACGTAATTCTCGTTGCGATATGCTTTGCCAGAGGGTAAAACAATATTCCAAACTTACTTCCTTTTCAGTTTAGTTGGTGTAAAATGTATTCTTTTATTGCGAGTTCAGGTAAAAAACTTATTACTATCAATAATATATATGTATATATATATATATATGTATATACACTGCAAAACTCAGATTGTTGGGATAACTTAAGAAAGTTGAGGTAACTTGCTGCATGAAGCTTTGCAAGTTCAGTCAACGGAGATTCACTAATTATATATCTCATTATAAGGAGAAACTCAGTTCATTGAAAAAAGCCATGCAACAAGTTACTTAAGCTTGGTCAAGTTATCCCAACAAACTGAGTTTTACAGTGTACACACAACACACACATATAGATATATATGTATATATATGTATATATATGTATATATATATATATATATATATATTGCATCCAGCCTGGATCCTTTTGTTGGGAGCTTATTGTTTGGGTTCGCTGTACTTTTGTATTCCTGCTGTATATGTATATATATATATATATAGTGAAAGGGTCTTTCAGAACAAATTGAATAGTCATTTGATTTCTATGATACTCAATTTTTTGTCTCTTTAGGATCCGGTTGAGCCTCATTACATCACGCCGAATGAGTTTTTTAAGAATGGTTTTGTAATAAGCTTCTACACGACAGCATGCTTGCTCTTCGTTCAAATAACAGAACAAAATATTCGATTTTGGAACTGTCGAAACGGAGTAAATATACAGACTTCACTCTTCGTGAGTACAGTTTGGACAAAACACTAACTTTCAATTATTTACAAAGAGAAATTACGATCGTTATAGAGACAGCGCCTGGGATAAAGCAATCAGGATAAGCAAAATCCCAGACTCAGATGTGAAGAACTGCAGAGGTTTTTTTCTACTCTAGTTATCTCTTGAAATATATTTGGATAAAATGTAAGGTATTGCAAAATAAAACATTATGCATTCATGTGTATCTTAATTTAAGAGAAGTGCAATATAAGTAGTCCCCCCAAACTTATTTTGAAGCAACGTTCAAATCTTACAAATATCCTCTTATTTCCCTTCACGTATCTTTTCTGATAATTCAAAACACAGGTATTGCATATTTCAAAGCAAACCAAGAAGCCACCCGGTGTGACATTCACGATTCAGCAGTGGCGTAGCTAGGATTTTTTGTTTTATGGGCGGCGGAGTTTTCTGTTGGGGGTTCCCGTTTACTACCTAATCGGAGTGCCACCATCGGTTGGCGCGTAGCGTACCAAGAAAATTTTAGATACTAATACATCCCAGATCGCCGGAAATGGTACTTGCAGGCTTGATAACAGCCATCACGATGTGCAATTTTTGTGATTTTATTTTATTCTCAAACACATCTCTGTGAGGACGGATTAGCTCAGCTGGCCGGACTTGTGGTCCGAGGATTGCAAGTTTGAATCAATGCTGCGCCCAGGGCCGTTACTAGGCTCATATATTTCGGAGTTGTGAAGGGTCAAAATTCCGAATGGCTGGATGTGTATTCCAACTGAGCGGCAGCGCGTAAATTTCCACCTTTTTAATGCGCCCTGCGTTTGTGTACAGCCGTGGTGATCCTTCCTTTTTCACTACATATAGGTGCCGTTATGGGGGAGGGGTAAAGGGGGCGCACCCTTTTTTGGACTATTATGAAATTTTTCCTTTGCTTTGTTTGTTTTGCTTCATTGTGCATTATAAAAGGGCATCTAAGGATGACAGGTACCTGTGAAGGACATCTTGGAAGCTCTGGATCAATTACAGTAAATAAAATGCGGCAATGACATAATACATACGGCGCTATTGAATACTTTGTAGATTTTAGCGCTCTATAAGTTCATTTATTATTATTAGTTATTACCTGACATCCAAATGATACTATAGAGTACGCCAAGCACTAAAAATCTATCGTATTTTTACTAATTTTGAACGAAAATCCAGACGAACAGCTTCTAGCAATGGGGAATGGGCGGGAGGGGGGAGTATAGGTGCAGGAAGGTGATATATGACCTCCCTGATAAGTAAAGCAATAGGGGTGAAGGAATAACAAGCGCATTTCAAAATGCTCTTTCGTCGTAAGTGTATTAACAACCACCACCTGTACCGATAATGGCTGCGCGCAAAGCGCTCGGTAATTTTTTTTTTTTTTTTTTTTTTGGAAAAATTCCATACTGAAGCGAGGCCCCTGCAGGTGTTTAGGGATGTATCTCTGTTTTTCGGAAAGTGTTGTGATCAGAATAGTTCCATGTATAATTACCTTTATAATGGTAATGAGATCGAGTGCAAACCGAGTGCAATCGCACGAAGCGCGTCTCAGGTTTTTCGTTGAATAAGATTTCCATGACAAAACCTGCATTCAGAATCTGCATCGAGACAGTTTCAATTATCCAGCAAACCTACAGCCACTCAAAAAGCCAGTCTTTTAGCTGGAAATTCGTAAAAAAAACTTTCAACTTTTACTGTTGTCCTTCTCCGGGAGTTACTGTCGGAAGATACTGATATTAAGAACAGCGTTATGGTAAGATTGGAAGCACAAAGGATTTGTGAAAATTCTGATAGTTTGAAAAACAATTTGTGACAGACAGTAATTACAATAGATCCATCACATATGTACATACATGAACATTCCGTGGCAGAGGACAGTTTTAGTTTGATTTACCCGAGAAAAATAACGTTTGGTATTATTCTCTTGATAAATATAAACAAAGTTGACATAGGCTCAGTCGAAAAAATGTGCTAGACTGAAATATCAGAAATTCCAAGTGATATTTCATATTTTCTGACTATCGTCACCCTGTCGAACGGGGGGGGGGGCGCTCACATCCCACCCTTGTCGCGACGGCCCTGTCTACACCTGACAAACTGCTCGTAGTGTATCGCTGAGTGAGGTATTTCATCTCCACTACTTCACTCTACTCAGCACCCAGGTGCTAATTGGGAACCTGCGAGGTAAAACTGTTAGCGTCACATATCTTGACTCAGCATTGACCTAGCTTGCTTGTGCGTCTCTACGACTAAAGTCGTAGCCGTAGAGAGCTAGCCAGAGTGGTTTTCGTAACAATGTTTCCAATGCTCTATTTTTCAGGAAATGATGGGGTGTTGTTGTCTCTTTTGTGGGAATTAAATAGGTTATATTTGGGAGAAGCCCCAAACCCGATATTCCACTTGAATCATGTTTCTCAGCGACAACGGTTTTCAAAAATTAGAGAAATAATAATTCAATTCTAGGAAATTCGGGGCACCCTTCAAAACATTTGTTCGTTTGATGGAAGTACTGATCACACATTTTTAGTAGTTTTAGTTTCATTTTCTTCTCTTTGTATCCTCGACTTGAGGTATCAGAGACTAGTATTAAGATAACAATAATTGCATAATGAAATGCAAAAAATTTTGAAGTGCAAAAGGAAAATAATGAAATGCACAAAGGAAAAATAAAGAAATAAAAAAAAATGGATTGCAAGACAAACTTGAAAAAGCCTTCAAACTCAATGAGGCGAACAATGCCATAATACAAAGTAAATACAACAAAATAACTCAGAAAGTCTTTTTGGCTCCAGCCTTACACATTAGGTTGGTAATATGGGGATGAACAAGTTAAATGCTTTTAATAATTTTACTACAAAACAGGCTGTTAAGGAGTCGAAGAAATCTCGTTTCTTTTAAAACCAATTTTGTGGTCACCGAGCGAGTTTGAAGCCTTTTTTGATTGTAGAATGAAGAGGATTGCCAATATGATTCTCACTAAAATCAACAATTAATAAAGGAATTTTCAAATGTTTCTTCTGTTCCGATTCCACCACTCAGACTTTCATGTCTGGTTGCAGTTTGTATCCATTGTGTTCCTGTTCCCACCATGGTATGGTCAATATTATATTCAATAGCATCGGGAGGGGATGATAATTCTTTCGTGACGGACATTTTGATTTTCGATTGGGAACAAACTCCATTCATAGCGTGATAGTGCATGGAATAATTGAGGTAACCAATTTCAATCACTCCGAATTGGCTAGATATCATTCATTCAGAAACCCTGAATTTAACAAATAAACAATAAATCTCACAGACAAGTTTGTCACAATTTATCCGAATTTATTCAAAATTATTCAGAATGGAGTTATCCCGATGGATTTTAGTGGATTGATTGGAATGGACATTTTCCACAGCCAGAGTCTATCATTTTCAAGTTAAGTAGCCCATTCGGGTGAAATTTTTGGCCCAGATCTCCAGTGGGGCGCTTGGGCGCGACAATTTTGTGGGGGGAGGTGACTAGTGCCCCATGCCCCCCACCCGTAGCTGCGCCACTGTGATTCAGTGAAAAAATGTTATCACATGATTCTCAAGAGTAACTCATTAAAATAAAAGCCGGGTAAACTTTTCATGACTTGGTCGACTGCATTTGACTGAACCAATTTTGACTGTGATATAATAAGGAATAGGCTTGTACTAATACTCAGAGGGATTCACCTTGTTTAACCTATACATATTTTAAAAGAAAATGCCTCATAATAAAGATTTTATTTATTGCAGTAGTAGTATTTGCAGATTATATACAAACGCGTTTTGTTGAAACGCGTTTTATATTTAGAGTGTATTCACCTCAATAAAGAATTGTATAGTAGACTATCCTATTTCCTGAATGGCTCTTGAGCATCATGTGATAATATTTTTCTCACTCAATTGTAAAATTTACGAGGAGTAAATGCTTGGTTTACCTGAATGTGCAATATTTATGTCTTAAAATATTAAGAAAGATACTTGGAAGAGAAATAAGAGTAAATTTGTGACATTTAGCTATTTTTTCAAAATAAGTTTGGGGCGACTGCTTATGACCTTTAAAGATTTTGCAACGTAATCTTTCTATTCTTTGGTTACAGGGTTGTGTTTATTCCAAGTTGTTAAAGATAGCTCCTAGTTGCACAACGTCTGGAGAAGCGCAAGTTGGGGACGTCTGCAGCTTGCTAGCATCAGATACCCGAATGATTTATTTCTTCATGGTAAACAGTGTTGATCTAGTCGCGATCCCTTTCAGGGTGAGATTATGGTCCACATACTCCTTTACTAGCCCAAACCATTTCTCAAGTGCAAATTAACTTCAATAAATTAGTTGAAAAAATTCGAATTGTTTTGAATTTTATCGTAAAGACAAGTTATTATTTTGCTATTCCTTTTTAAGTAACATCGCATAGTGTTAGCTATAAGGGGCGTCTCATACAGTTTAACTGACAAGGATCCCAAGGGTCAGAGACTTAAAGTGCAATTCTCGTCATTCCAGGCAGTTCCAGTTCTTCCAACTCGTGGCCAGTGGCGGAGGAAGGGAATTCGGTCAAAGGGGCAAAGCATGGCCTGTCGGGGCGCTTCAAAGTGGGTAAAGCAAGGGAATCCGGTCAGAGGGTGTGAAAATTGCCAGTAGGGGCGCTTCGAAGTAAGCAGATATCCTATGCTTCAGTACGTTAAAAATCTAACTTAAAGGGCGCCGACAGGCGATTTGAGTCCGTCGTGGAGGGGGGGGGGTGACAGCCCCCTCTGACTATACTGCTTGTGGCTCCTCCGATAAGTGTTAAACTCCTACAGACACAGATGTATTTATTGCTTAAGACCATGTCCTGATGAGCATACGAGGCTGTAATGAATAATCTAAACACTCTCTCTGCATTGAATGGAATATAAGCTACTATGCATCTTTGAATTTTCAAACTTTTAGAGCAGTCACCAACTGAGAACTTTGATACCCCACTAAAATATACCTTGGGGTGACGAGTGTTTTTAAAGAATGAAAGGCTATGACAACCCGAATATATACTTAATGATGCTAAGTTAGTTTTATTCAGAACAAAGGAAGGAGAACTCATTCAAAATAAATAATTACCGGCAAGCGAATACACTCACTACGTTTGGTCCAGAATCAGTGGCATCGCTCTATGTTGCGTATTGCATTGTAGATCGTGACAAAGTATATTATGAATAGGATCCTAAAGCTGCAGTCCACTATATGCATAAATATTCAATTTAATGGAAGCAAACTGAAATTCCATTAACCGCTAAGTAATGTCTCTTTAACCAAAAAAAAAAAAAAAACAACAACAATTTTACTCATTTTAAGGGAGACAGTCATCACCCCAAGCACGTTTTGGTTGGGAGAAACCAAAATTCTCAACTGGTGACTGCTCTTTGATTGACGTCAAGGTCGGAAAGTTTAAAAGATTCAGAGACACGCGAAAGTCTTGTGTTCACCATATGGGATATGATCTTAAGCAACAAACTCAGTTTGTGTCTGCACAAGGAGAAGCTTAAGACAGGTTTTGGAGGGGCTAGGAGTAACTTAGTAGGGAGAACTGGAACAGCCTGTGATGAAGTTCTTACCTTCCTTCAGCCAAGGCTATGATATACTTATGCATGAAATTGCAAATACCTATGCTATTTCAGTGTCATGCAATTGCAGTGAAAAACCCTTCGATGCAACGCAACTGCTCAGCAGAAACACAAAAATTTGATCAATTAATTTATCTTATACTTTCCTTCCTTGTGCAGGTCGTTGTAACATTCATCATTCTCTATGCGATAGTTGGTGCTGCAGCTGTTCCAGGCCTTCTTTTATTTTTATGCGCTATTCCGATTTTCTTCTATATCCCAAAAGTGTTGTCAAAGCTTAGACGAAACAGTTTGGTATGATTTGAAAGTTCTTGTATATCGATAAGAGCTGCACTAGAAAGGCATTTACATTTCCTAAATGGTGGTAATGAAAACTGAACACTTGTTTATGGAAAAAACTACTCATACCTCGTAAGCAGCTTGCATACCTCTCAACTTCTTTTACAGCTAAATCCACAATTAACGTTCAGCAATAATGTAGATTCCTGGACTTTAATGGGAATGTGAGGCTGAGGCCATAAGTGCATCCCGATTTTAGCACCTCTAATTACCATCATTACAATTTATAAATTAGTTTTGTTTGTTCTTCCCTAGTAAATTTGTTTTGCATTGTTCCATACTCTATCTTTTGCCTTATTCTC
>WURT03112260.1:0-12030 GCA_009936505.3 Holothuria glaberrima
TCGCCTATCCGGCAGTTTCACACCTTAAGACCACTTTCAGATTTTTTTTGTAATTGCTGGTGGCATCTCTGATGGTATCAATGGCCCAGTATGGAAAGTATGGTACTGTAGAATGGGCATACTTTGACCCTTGGAGGGTAACTATGACCCATTATGAAAAGGGTACAGTAATTTCACATCTGAGATTTCCTGTTCAGTTTGCAATTCAGTATTTACCGAGGGAAAAGTTAAAGTTCTGTTCTTTCCATACTTGTCATTGGTAGAGCATATTTTACTGTTGAAATGTACATCCACTATACACAGTCAACAAGATTTCCATGACCAATAATCTTTACCTTTCAAACTTTTGTTTTCAAAAAAGACAAAGAGAAAAAGAAGTATTTTATCCCATGATGATGTACTAAGATAATACTCTTTTTTTTTTAACAGAATCCAATGCTGCAGTTTGCACATTCTTCCAGCACCATTCATGCAGTAAAGGGAATATGTGTCCATTCCGACATGTCAGAGGGGAAAAACAGATTGTTTGCAAACATTGGCTGAGGGGACTGTGCAAGAAAGGAGATGAATGTGAATTCCTTCACCAGTATGACATGACGAAAATGCCAGAATGTTTCTTTTTCTCAAGATTTGGTATGTAGTTACTTTAGGTAGGGCTGTGACTACATAAGGAGTTTGTAAAACAATTGCATGTGAAGCAGAGTTTTAGTAGACAGCTACTGTGATTAAATGGAAAATGCTTTTTTTCCATCCTCCTTTTTCTTTTATCTCAGCATCTGTAAATATTCCTCTTTTCTGGCCTTATTTTTTTTCTCACATATATTAATACTACAAAGACTATCAGCGAGCAAGGCAGACATCATTGACATGTTACTATGTCTTCTTCAGTTAACCATAGATAGTGAATGACAACAGAACTAGTGAAACTTTTACACAGAAGAAATAAAAATCATGATTCTCCCAGTAGTATTCTAACTTAAAAGTTTTATTGAAGATTTCTGTGGTTGCAGATTTCAGCACCGACCATGGGTTCTTTTGGAAACAAAGCTTGTTCCTGTCAATGTATATACAGCTAGTTGTTTTAAAACCCACTGCTCCTCATATTGAGAGAAGTGCTGATAAATACCAGCTTGCCATTTCTTAATATCGATCATATATTCCAAAATTATTACATGCATAACTGCTAGACTTTGAACGTCCATGTACCCACACTAAGACAGCTAAAGGTGCTAGGCAGGTACTGTGGTATGATTGCCTAGTCATCAGACTGAGTCATTAGCCCATGCTGAGTGGTAGAAGCTATATCAATTGCAACAAAAAGTAGTTTTCTAATGTTCTTTTGGAAATTCTCCTTTTTTAAATGAAACCAAGTTAAATGTAATTTTTTTTTGTTTCTGTTCAATTCTTTTCAAGGTATGTGCAACAACAAAGAATGTCCATTCCTACACATTGATCCAGATTCAAAGATAAAAGACTGTCCTTGGTATGACAGAGGCTTTTGCAAACATGGTAATCACTTTGTCTTTTCATTTTGCTCTTTGCTAGATAGAAGCTCTATGTACACATTTAATCTATTGCATGATGATTTCTTTCATTTGTCTTTAAACACATTTCAAATTTCCACAAACTTGATATGAACTATATACACATGTTACATAAAGTTGACCTGAAGTCTAAAATTTCAAAAATATATGTAATATAATTTAAGCTTGAAAAATGCATCCAAATGGTCCAACTCTCATCATCATAGGATATTCCTGCGGCGCGACATAAAAGCTTATTCACTCACTTTATTGTGGTAGATTGCGCAATAATTTGTGATGCCCTTCTTGTACTTCTCAAATTAGCATCTTTGTTCTTCTTTGTTACTTCGAAAACTGCACCCTTGTGGCAAAATGTGATCATTGACTTACTGTTATTGGGTGACTTCTCTTTACATAAGGCCTATACACACATGATAACTTTATTGTTATTAACCTGCACCCTGCTGTACTAAACAGTACAAGTGAACGTGCTAGGATTGAATAAGGCGGCAGAGATAAGTGAAATGTATTCTGCAATGCAAAGTACCCTACGGTACCTGTTTGTCTTCTCTGCTAGAAAATGCTTTCTTCAAATAACTGGTGGGTTTGGAGAGACTATAGTCCTCTGCTGAGAGGGATCCAGTGCTGCAGCGAAGCTGGTAGTTTATTTGCAGCCTACACCGCAAGCTAAATTTATCGAAGTATGTGGGCTGAAATTGCACTTCTCAGAAGCTGTAGAATGTGGCCCTAATTAACATAATCTATGCTGGGATGCAATTGATGGAATGCAGAGGAAAGTACATTGGAAAATGAGGGCGCTACACAATGTTTCTTGGGTGTCACATGACCAGATGTGGGTGTGGTTTCTAGAGTCTTGAACACTATTCATTAAGAGCACAAATGCACAGTTTGCCAACTTAATAGTTAAGACCAGCAAAAGGCATTGTCTATAGCTAGTCAACTTGCTCACATATTACTTTGTGTTGTGTGCGCCCTGCTCGGCCTTCCATCTTCATGGAGCTATAGTGGAGATGTACAGGTAATACCAGTTGAAAATTCTGCTTTTAATGTACAATCAAAAGGTAAACCTTCATCATTTGTCATGTTTCTGACTTCACAAGTTTTCATTTTTCCATAGGTCCTTCGTGTAAAAATAGACATGTTCGTAGAGTCATGTGTCAGAACTACCTCAATGGCTTTTGTCTGGATGGTCCAGGTTGTAAATTTCAGCAGTAAGTACCATGTGAAATACATCCTCCTAGGGTACTGGACCTAGCTTTAGGGGTAGGACTAGGGTTTGGATGAGTTACTCAACTTTTTTTGCAATTTGCCATTCTAGTTGATACTCCTGTAACAGCACCCTTACAGAATGTTTGGGAGTCTGTCTAACACTAGAATCAAAATATTTTTGCAAGCTTTCATGATATTCTGTTAATGAATACTCCTTTCCTTTCTAAAAATGTATGTTTACATAGGTGAAATTAGTTTGGACAAAATTCAAAACTTTACTATTGTGTCAAGTTGGTAATTGTGAATTAAATATCACAGAATTTTGAGTTGTGTAAGCTTCTATGAAAGCAAGATGTTACTGACAGTTCCTCTTAGAACCATGTGCTTAAAAAGCTATAGTGTGAAGCACTTTCATTGATTATGATCTCATTAGCAGTTGTGACTTCATTCATAGTTGTAACTTGAGTCGCAACTTTTGAAGCTGTGAAAGGTACAGAGGCTCAAGTCTAGCCTGGATGACGTTGTGGTTTGAGCTAGAAGAGTTGCAAATTTTTGAGGGTCATTCTTCCCTTTCCCCTCCCAGGAGTTGGTACCTATACTTTACCCTACAGTGTTGGCATAAATAAAGGACTTGTGAAAGCAGTTATTACTGCCTTATATCAGTCCGCTGATATTAACATGTAGGTAGCTAACTCTCTTCATTTATGTAACACCACAAAGTTTAGGTCGCACTTGCAGTGTTCATTGTTTGCCTTCAAAATGGAGCCACATAATGTCAATGCATAAGGTCTATAGCCAAAGTTGTTTACCCCTATTAATTTACATTGTCCCCAAGTACAAGACTGAAAAATGGTTACATTATGTTTAGGGGCCTTGCATGCCACCACTTTGGAGTTCTGGAGTTTCACAATTAACAAAATTTGTGAGAAGGTATATAGAGGGAAAACTCTTCCACAAGACCACATATAAGGCAGTAACCATCATTTTTATCTCCTTTAAATGCTGCATATTTGTTATCCTTGTTACTTTTTATCTCATTGAACTGAACAGTCCAAAGTTTGACAACTTGATCTCAACAACAGACTACAAGGAAAGCCTTAAGAAACTCATTTGCCACTTCTGTGGTCTACCAGGACACAAAGTAATGCACTGTCCTTCAAATCCAAATGCTGTTGAACCTAAAGGACCCAAGGTAAGATATGTCATTTACTGTATGAATTTTAAAAACATGGATGAATAAATATGTTGTTGGGCATTGAAACTCTGTTTTGTCTCTACTCACATCAAGTTCCACAGGAAGATCAAAAGTACTCTGTTTGGCCACCTGCAGCATTAACTAATATGTCAAGTGTTTTTGGGAAAGGGCAGTACCAGTTAGGGTTGGGTGGGTTACCTGGCTCCACTTCAGAGTCATGACTCAACTCCACATTCCTTCAAGTCATGACTCCCATGGAATTTTTAAAACTATAAAAAACCATTTTGTGTGCTACTCACTGGTACTACATCAACAATTTTCCACATTTCCGTTCAATCCACCGATGAAATTCTATTGCGCACTGCAGCCCCTTTTCAATGTGAGTAATTGTATTCAATACACAAGTACATTCAATACCCACATCAAATGCACAACTGTGTAGAGCATATCGTTCCCTTCCTACATTTTCTATAGGTTAATTCCTGCTCAAAATGTAATCTTATTTATGTGTAGGTGGCAGTCATGACGTCATGGAAGCTGATACCTAGTAGGAGTCATGACTATTCAGGAATCGGGCCGCCGGTACCTGACTCAAAAAATATCGGAGTTGCCCAATTCTAGTACCAACTGTTGTCATCACATAGCCCTGTTTGGGGGTTAACTCTCCAGCCTTTTGTGTAAATCTCATAATTGCCGGAGTTTCAGTGCTTCTACTTCCTCTGTGAAGAAAGCAACTTGCAAACAATCTTCTAATGATTTTGTTAACTTTGAAGTAAATGGAAAGTCTGTCCTCTTTTACAGCAGGGTATTCAAGTGCTTGGAGCCAAAGATACTAATATCAAAACGTCTTCTTGGTCGAGCAATTCTCATCATCATCATCCTCATCATCATCAACATCATACCACATCATCAGGTCATGATGATACATTACCAAAGGGCATTCCTCGCAATAAAGACCACATTAAGTGCTATCGGGTAGGTATTTCTTTTATATGAGTTAGTTTTGACCATGAGCAGGAAGGAATTAAAGTTTAACCAGCTCAGTGGTTCATTTATGTCAAAAAAGCAATGCGACAGAAGCCTGATTTGTGGAAAGATTTATTTCAGCTGACGAGTTTGTGCCGGAAGATAGACACTTCTGTGCCAATTATTCAGTCAGATTTGCTTTTTTGCATGGAGTCGTGTGTATTGGTTTCAAAAACATGCTGTGACATTTTTTTGCTCGCCGGAGATAATATAAGGTCATGTACAGCTTGTATGCCTTTGTACACCTCATTTTTCTTCAATATTTTAACTACCAGTTTTACACTTTGTGCACAACTAATGTCACTCAATAGCTTTTGGTACCATCCTTTAGACACTCTTTTCCTTTTATGTTTCACAGTGTGGGCACAATGGACACATTGCAGCCAACTGTACCCAGATGGAAAACTCAGGTGGTAATTTTCTCAGCAACAATTTTCCAAGTTGAAGTTCAACATGTTCTTTTTCCTTGTCAAGGATATAAAACTGACATAACTTTTATTTGTACACCATGTGACATGAGCAAAACATGGACTGTCTATTCAGTGTTGTGAAGGTGTGCTGAGAAAGGCACCATATTATAGGATGTTTATGCCTCATACACTGCTATCTGACCATGTATGGGATATGACATTCTACAATGTTTGAAGACTGTTGCTTTTAGGGGGCATGGATAGAAGCTTCATCCTATTTTTGGAAAATAAGCTGTTTCAAACATCCTTTTATTTTTCTGACAATTATCTTTTATGTTTATAATGTACAGTAATTGTTGCATATTTCAGGTACATCAGAGCTCCTTTTAAAATTCCCTATTACAGCTCTTTGATGAAACAGAATCACACATGAAGTAGAAGTGGGGAATGCTTATCCAAAGTGAGACAAAGAGCACAAACCTTATAATGTTGCAAACCACAGCTTATGTTTGTAAAATTGATACAAAACCTGAAAACTCATACAGTCACACTGGGCCAACAGGGACACCATTGAGACAGGGGGGGGGGGGGCTACAGGGACTTATGCCCCACACTTTTTCTGCCATGGGCATTTTGGGCCACCTAAAACTGCTTTTATTTTTTAGAACTTATTGGGTGATCACTTCAAAATTGGCTCCATGGTCTCTGGCCAACTATGTTGCTGTACTTTTTGTGAACCCATAGATCCTGGAAGTCCAATGTAGAAAGTTTTGGTTTATCATATTTCAGAATAGCAACTAATTGCTGCAAGGGCTTCAGTTCAAGGCTGAATTTACCCTTACAACCATGGATTAGTAGACAATGGCAGTGTTGCACAAAATAGGCAGGGAACTGTTTAAAGCAATGTGTCCTTGTTAGTTTATGGGTGAATTTTACTGTAACATATTTACAAAACAAGTTTTTTTTCAGTTTTGGGGGAAATTCTCATTGTGTTTTCTGATTAAATGGAGAAAGTACCTCATTTGGGCTGTAAAACAATATGAACACACTTTACCCAATCAGTTTGAATGTTATATTGTTTTTTTCTTTTGGGGGTGGGGTAGGGTTCAGTAATAATGTCATAATATTTACTACCAGCTGCAAGGTATGGAGTTGTGGTAAATTTGAACCCATTTAATTTAATTTTACTGTCTTGTGCATATGTTGGTGAATGTGTCATAAATTTATTGTCAATGCGATAATTGTAATGTCTGATTCAATTTATGTTTTACAGAACTAAAAATATGTATAGCATTTAAAAAACAGCTGAATAAAGGATACATAGTAAGATTCTTAGAAGTTTTTGTCATTTATTGTCTTTTACTTGTGGAAAAATCATAACTAAACAATACTGAAAATACTCATATTCCATTGCTGACAAATAAATGCAAATATTTGCAATGTATTCCATTGTAAAATCTTGAATTCATTAGTCAATTGCACAAATACTACTTGCATAAATAAGATGACAGTGCTCTGGGTGGATAGTTATTGTAGGAAGTGCAGGCCAAGGCCACTCTGCTGAAGGCACTCTTAAAAGAGCCAGTGCAATTACTAGCTGGATGGAGACAGGGGCAAGCTATACAGCTTGTTTTCAGGGGAAGATGAATCTTCATCATTTCAATAAAGATATTGTTCACCTCATTTGGTCATTAGTTTTTACACTGACTGAAATGTCTTAAAATGTTATTTGGTAATTTTCCTACAGGAAGTCCTTAGACAAAAAGCCCATTCACTTTGAACTGACTGGGGATCGAACCCTAAGACTTTGAGCTGCTAGGCTACTTCACAGCACCAGTTGTACTGAGCTGCAAAGACACAAATTTTAGGCTTTATGATGCATGAACCAAAGAGAAGAGGTAACAAGTACCACTTTTAGAGTCACTGCTATGATGACCCAATCCAGGATTTGCATCTGGGTGCTCTGGCTGAGTAGCCAAGCACCTCACACAAAACTTTTCTTCTTGTTGAACATCTGCCAGTCTTAGAGACTTCAATTAAAAATATGTATAAATGTCCCCAATGAAAATTTGACACCTGATTTTACAATTGTAACTTTTCCCAAAGTTTAGAATGAGAAATATGGTTCACACATTGTCTACATGCTCACAAACATACAGAAGCTGCTCAAACAACTGAAACAGACCTTAAACATTGCTCTGTAACTTGAAAATGCATGGTCATGAATTTATCCTGACTGGCAAAGACCTTTTAGACCAGAAGCTCTTGAGTGCTTATGACTTGAAAAGTAGAATGAAAAGTGGGTACAACGAAATGTTGGTTTCTAGATGACTCTTGACTTGGACAATTTTGGCAGAAATGTTGATGTTACACATGCCCAGGGCTATCTTCCAAAATAATTGTAATTGATCTGTGTACATGCATATGCATGAATTGCAAATTCATGCAAGGTATGGGGGCCGTTACTTGATTTAAGGATAAATATAAACACATATATGACATCATACCAGACTTACTTCGAGTCTTCATTTTTGCAGACTACCCTGCTCTGCAAACGAAGGTTAACCACAATAACAGGAGATATGAAACTGCCATTTTATCACCTTGTTTCTAATTTGTTCCTTTATCATATTCAATGCTTTACATGAGAGCTCCCACAACCCCTTCTCTTTAATGGCACCATGACTATTGCTCTTAATCATTTAACTTTACAGCAACAATTCTGAAATACCACAAAACTCCCATGTGGTGAAGAACAGCAGTGACAGCAGAATCACATTTGGTTGACTGAAATCCACCCAACTTAATATATAGATCCTGCTTGTTAGAGTAAACAACTAAGATCGTGTCATAACTGTCCTTAGCGGAACCATAAATAACAAATTTATGATATGAAAGTTAGAGAAATATGTCAGCTCTACTGGCTGCAATTTAGTTCCGTAGTGTTCCTTCTCAGGGACAGTTTCCCACAATTTTACTTACCATCCCCAAAGTTTTTTACATTTTTGCTGTCATCCACAGATATTACTTGATGAATCTGTGAAAGTGCCCTTTTAAACAGAAACTTTGCCCCTTCCAAATATGAGACCTGGCCTAGAGCCCATAATATGAGAGCCCATTTTTTGAAAGTTAAGTTTAAAGGGTGAAAACTGAAGTATGAAATTATGAACCATCAAAGATCACAGTATGGGCAACAGAAAGACCTGTTCCTGTCTTTGCGAAACAGAAAGTACTGATGTTTGCTCTAAGAAGTATACCAACCTTGCAACCATTCATGCCGTACTGACTGTGTTACACAGCTAATTTTTCATACCCCACCATTCTATTGTCTAAGTGGGGTACATCATGTTACCAATCCCATAGCCTAAGGCCACTGCAAATCCTACGATCTCTGAAATGCATTCCCATGGAAACTGTATCCATCAATTTTGCCACCACGATCACTGCTTCACTTGAACTGTACACCCAAAGTAAATCTGTGAAAGTAACAGTTTGACCTTTTTAGCGGGGCTAAGTTGCCATGTTGGTGGAGAACAAACTTTTGATTACCCTCTATGGAAGAGTACATGAGAAACTGGTTGTGAAGAACAAATGTGTGTACTGCATCAGCAACAAGATGTAAAAAACTCTGAAGAAGTTGATAGACCAGAATAAAAGCACTGAGGGAAGAGGTAACCTCAGTCAAGTAATGCACAAGTGGGGTTCTCACTATTGTACAAAATAAATGAAAGTGCACAGCATCATACCCCTGACACTCTGTTGACATCTATTGCTGCTATGTTCACACAAAAGTCAAGCGCTGATTAGAGGCCAACACAACCAGTAATCCAAAGTAATTCTATCTAAGGCCCTTGTTAGCAGTAAGTGACATTCACAACAGGAGGTGAATTGAGACGCAGTGAAAGGAAGCTTAGCTCTTGAAGCTATGAGAGGTGTAAAAGAACCAAACCAACACAAGAGGTCAGACCACGGACTTCTTATATATATGGACAGAGCATATAGGCTAGGCTAAAACTAATGTACCGCAACATGTGCTGACATCCTAGGCGTAAGCTGTCGCCACCGTCCGTGTAAAAGTTTGGACTTGCTCAAGTGGCACAGTATTGACAGATTGTATAAGATTCTTCTAATATTTTAGAAAGGATGCGAGCTGAGGTCAAATTCAGCAAAAAGAATGAAGGATTGTGACATTGTTCTTCCACTGATGTTTGTATTTTGTCCGATATGCTGCAGATTCATCATCAAATTGGGCAAATTGTAGTAGCCCTGCGATTTCAACGGTGGCAACAGTATTAGTCACGTGATCCTGTGTCCATGTATTTAAGTCCGTGGGTCAGACTCATGTTTGAGGTAACCACTTATTCTCTCTTTATACATGCTACTGTACATGCTGCTGGTTTTCAACTTGGTTGTGTAAAAGGAACATCTTGGCAGTGCCTGGGAGACACCAAACCTTGAACTGCCGTGATTCGTCATCTCATCAGACCTGCTGTTAGGCTTTCCAAGCAACTCCTTCATTACAGCTTCGACAGGTTTCCAACAGGACTACCTCACCTCTGCTTGCCTTTAGAGACACCTTTGGCCGGCTCCTGAATGTAATTTTCCTTCCTTTCTGGGTTTGGAATCGATCCTTAAAGGAGAGTAGAAGCAGTACAAAAATCTCAGTTTTTGAAGGTGAAAAAAGATCCATTTAATAAGTCAAGATCAAATACCAAAATCCCATAAGCCTATTTGAATCATTGATTATTTGAAGAAGTATGGCTGAGCCTTTTAAACATTTAAACAAATACTGGAACATTAAAATGGACCAAATTTTGCTGAATGTTTAAACGTGTTAGGGCTTTCTCGATAAGAGAGATCTGATTTATCGATGCTGAAAATGGATACAATCCCAAAAATTCATCCTGAAGGAATTCTACTCACTTCTCTTTGTGGGCACAGCAACAAGAGGTTGAAGCACTTCCTTAATACCTTACATTGTCTCATGGAGTTTTTTTTTTTTTAATTACAGGTAAGTCCATTTCAAGTTCTTTTGAGCTTAGACAAATGAAATGATGTGGCATCTTCCGCAGCCTTTCATACATTGTGCTCCATGAGAAAGGCTGGAAATGGGAACATCATGGATTTTGATGTTCATTAGTAACAAAACATTTTCTGGAATTGTTTAAGACGATATTTACGTTTGACATGTGGAAGAGGACTTAATCTTCATGTTTTAGGCCCTGTTTTGCAAAGAGTTAATCCTGATCTTAGGTTTCATTGATATAGATTAACTGCATAATTCCTGTGTACATTTCTGCAGTTATTAACAACTGCAAGAGCTATGCATTAGTCCTTGGAAATATGTTTTTGCTCTAACCAATCTCTTTGAGTCTTGGAGAACAATTCATTAACAGATATATTTCAAAGTGCTTTTATATAGAGGTACATGAAGAGATTTTTACCTTGACGACTGAGTAAAGCTTCAGGTTTGTCAATCCAAAGTACATGGTTAGGATCATAGTTAAATCTCTTCACTCTTCCACACTTCAGACAACTAACCACTCTGTGCTTCTGCCTATGAGCTGTTTTAACATCAGAAAGATAAACCAAGTCATATTTTTTAACAACTGAAAATAATTCAAATAGTTTCTTACACCTTGGGCCATGTTGCTTATAGAACTACTGTGTACGAAGTTCAAACAAATTTGCCAAAATATTTATTCATGGTAAGAGAACTTTACAACTTCCATCTGGCATCTGGGAAACAAGGTTGAGACAAATGTAAAAATATTGAAATGATTTCGTTCACATGTCTCTTTATACTCCTAGACATACAGTATCATTATTGCATTCTTCAAATGGTGTTATTGGATTCTTGTTAGTTTCAGTCAGACTTTGTCATCTTCAAGCTACCTTACTGGACACGTTGCAAGAAGTCAGGGTACAAAGTCCTCTCTTCACAATATCTTAAACAATCAATTTAAGGGAGTAGGGTACACACTTAACTTTGTCTTTTTTTTCTTTTGAGGCGATCTCTTCAAAAGTTATAGGAGAAAATTCACTCGCTCCCCCCACACACAGTGACACACACACACAAAAATACTAGGGATATTTTGGGAACCACAAGGGATGTTTTCATTGTTTTTGCTGGTAGCTATTTAGGAGGAGATGTGAGGGTCATATTTTTGACATTTTGGTATTTTATTTTTTTGCACTGAACATCTTCCAGGAGTTGATTTTGGATGCTACTGAGGAAAATCACTCATGACCTCTCACCCATATATTTTACACCCTGGTAGGAAGATACAGAAATGCCTAGCTTAACAAAAGTCAGCCACATTTAATAAAGTAAAGTAGTTCAGGAACTTACAAACTACATCTTTATTAATCTAAAAAAATTGTGAAAGGACACTGGGTTGATGGATATCTTCGAAAATGCTTTACATTTCCCTCCATGCTGAGCTCTTACCTTTAATACGAACAGAAGCAGTAATGCCTGGCACCAGCAGCATATCACATTTCTTACAGATAGTCCTTTTTATACTTGGATGTCTATGTAGGAAAAGGAACAAAAGCCTTAAATGAAGCAGTCCGTTGGATTCTTTAGGTGGCAGTATCTGAAAATATTTCCTGAGTAATACCAGCATGATAGCTAGTTAGTTAG
>WURT03112271.1:0-12030 GCA_009936505.3 Holothuria glaberrima
AAGGACAGGGTTGTGGGAATTGCTTTGTTTTAGAGAGGTCAGAACGCATTGCGTAATGATCGAGTGTAAATATGACCAGGCGAAACCAGGGAGTCTTGTGGGCGACGCTTATTGTTCGATAATGAGCCGGTTCAATGAGAAAATCGTAGCTTCTTTTGGACCATATTTCGTGAGATTTTTGTTGATCTACTACAAGTTATTTGTGATTCATGTTTGGGAAGAGGAATAGACCACAATGGAATTACATTGGTGTCACTTTATCATATATTTTCAAACGCAATGTTTCCCTTTAAACCAATTAGCGATATATTGTACAATGGCCCGACTTCGTATTATTACGATGTCAAAATATGGCTCTGGTGTCCAGCCTAAAATGCATCCTATCAGTCACGTCATATAATACCGGTATGATTCAACTCCCTTTGTACATCATACAACTCAATTTCTTGACCAAACTCCATTTAGCGTATTATTACGAGATATAAAACATGACTGTAGGAATTGCTTGCTCGACTTTAGTTAACCCCTGTAAATAATTCTAGGCTACCAACGAAAATGTTACGTCACATGTTAATTGAACAGATTCTACAAGAAAAACATCTGTGAATAAACATTCAGTCACATCATTACAAGGTGTGATATGTGGTGATTGCATGTCTGACTTGTACACTACATTCTCATTTATTTTACAAATGTACGGCATCGTATTATTACGAGATACTAAACTTGTTGATTAGCTACCCAACGTAAAGTAAATCTTGTCAATCACGTAATATTACAAGATTAACTTTTTCTTGTATATCTTACACAGCTCTTTAAGCACGAAAACAAAATTTGTACTTATTTAAAGCTTATAAGGTCAATTGTCCGGGCAGTTGGGCCTTATCTTGCATAACTTAGTTGTATTTTTCTTCCCTCCTCGAGTCACTGGCCGTACCGCATCGATAGGCAAAAAAGAACATTAACTAGGTTTAACAAAATGAGATGAAATTCTCGACATTTAAATAAACTCATGTATTCTACTTATTAAGTTACTTGAAAAGGTGGAAAAGGTTTGTACTACATCTAGCTATAAGTTATGGAACTGACTAGGAAGAATGTGCAGAGCGTACCGAAAATTTTGGGTTTTATTGCAGAAATGACCCTTTTGAAAGCCAAACTAAGTAAACGGACCATGGGTAGCGACAGAATTTTCCCGACAGGGGCAGGGCCATGTCAGTGACCCCAAGTTCCGAAAACCCCTATCTTGAGGGGGTGTGAGAAGGGGATATGAAGGAGCCTAACTATCCCATGCCATTGCAGGGCATATGTGATAATATCACTTAAAGCCTCCACAACCGAGTTGCGCACTGCTACTGCTCTTTTGAATCTGAACCGTGCGAGAAGCGCGCGAAAAAATTTTGGTAAAAAGAAAAAACAATAGCTGCAGGGGTTGTAAACCGTATCGGGGATGACACACATTGTATCGAAACCACCTGGACTATCCAATGAAATAGCTAAACTTTGCTCCGTGAGTCGCTCAGCAACTGACCGTACACCCTACACGCTGATAAAAGTTGAAGCAAAAGTTTATGGTGTCCTTCACATTGATGGTCCAATAGTGATTCTGAATATACCAAAAATAAAATTTTGCATATATTTTTCGAAGTCATTTACTGGGAAAGTTTCTTTGCTTGACAAGTATTTGGAAATGAAGCTTCTGCAAAACATCCTGATGTCTTTTTTCGGAGGTATCCGAGGCATGCTGTTATAGGTTATCATGTAAGAAGTTTAGTATCTTACGAGAAATATGGAGAAGACCATGTTCACTGGTAATGGTTACTACTATAGAAAAAAATGTGTTTCACTTAAAATCATTCTTGAATGTCCCCTCTAAGAAGACACGAGCACCGATGTTTGGTATACTGGCGTTTTTCATCGTTTTAAATGGTTTCTCCTCTAGCTAATTCCTCAGTCTGTATCAATTACGAAAATTGAACATAAAACAACTGATTAAAATGAACTTTTCATGGAGCGAGCCTAATTTCTTTCTTTGGATTTAAAGACCTCATATTCACCATTGCCACTGATTTATGTATCCTCATTGTTAATTTCATCTGTCTCCTTTAAGGAAATTTCTCAGTAACGTTTGTAAGTAATTTGGACTTCTTTTGAAGGAATTGCCCATCAATAGTATTTCTCCATGGCAATCCTTCTCATGTCAAAGAAATAAATTACAATCAGAGGATTCGATTACAACTTCATGTAGAGTTTTTGTAGGGTATGTGCAAGTTATAGGTGCAGAAATAAAGACGGTTGCTGACTAAGATTCTCAGTGTAAAGTCTTTCCTTACTCAAGCGGTTAGGTGTATCCCGATATGGGACAGTTGGGACACAAAACTTAAAAAAAAAATAAACAGAAGTACAAAGCTTGGTAAAACTCAACACTCGAGAAGAAAAGTTTAGATATTTAATATTGTTCATGTTGTGTTGTGTCTAAAATACGCAAATTCATCTTCAAAATAAGAAAATTATAGGAGCGAGCCGGCCGTTTTGGCAGGCCAAAACCATATTTGTATCGATACTTCTGTATCTGTGTTTTATACAAATGAAAAAATTACACTGATTGTGTTAATACTGTTAAAACGGTAAAAGTAAATTGTGTATGTGACTACATACAGTGCCTCAAGTCATTGTGTGTGTGACTACAAGCAATACTTCATGTCAGAGTTATAGTACTGGACGTTTAACATTTCAATCAAGCGTATAGTCATGACCTGGATCTTTCTATGTAGGTAAAAAAAAAAAAACTTTTAATCTGATTGTCAGAGAAAGCTATGCTTTCAGACGTCTGTAACAGTGGCTTACCCTAAAAACGATCCTCCCAGCCGAGTGACTTTAAGCAAAAGTGCTATCCATACTGATCTCAGTGGTGTTTACGAGGGTGGGGCGCCCAGAGGACGTGGGCTACCCAATAGAAATTGCCAAACTAAAAAAAGTTATTCAAAATTAGGTTAGGTCTATGGGAACCTAAGGCATCTGTCATATAAATTGAAAGAATTGAAATTACACGCAGTGAACAGTCTGTGGCTTGGTCTCTTTACTAATGTAACAAATAGCTATGTCCGTGGCCCATAGAATGTCATAGCACTTTGATGATTTTATTAACGGAGTAGATTGAGTAAAGGAAAGAAGCAACACAAAATTGAAATTAATTAAAAAGAAAGGTTTTAACTGGTGAAGAGATAACACTATTATTCTGTGTGTAAGGGTAAGTTATTATGTGAGATGAAAGGCTTATTTTACAGTGCAATATCCACTAGCGGATTAAGGCGGGGCACGTGCCCGGGGCTACCCACATTTTGGGGCCCGCACATTTAGAGTATCCTAAAATTTACAAAACTGTCGTAATTGTGATCCACAACCTTAATTTCTAAATTCTTAGCATGTAACGTTGAAGTGATGCGTTTCCCATGTTGTTTCGCTAACTACCATAGGGCCTACCGGACCTAGGATTTGAACCCGGCAACACGAATATTGCGATGATCACTAGCTATTAGCTTTCTACTTTTAACCTAAACTGCTATCGTTTGCTGACCACGTTAAGGCTAGCGCAAACTCCCCGACCCGACAGCGACGCGACAAAACTCCTTAAGACTGGCCGTCGGGTTTGAATCGGGTCGTGCAGTGTGCGGCAAAATGTGCTTGCGACCAGACTCACTTGAGACAGTTTTTAGGAGTTTCAAGGAAATCGCGGGTATCAAACATGTTTGATATTCGTCGCAGAGTTTTAAGCCGTCGCGTTCGAGTTGAGTGGCGTCGGGCCAGTGTGCGCCTGTCACCCGACCCGACTGCGACGCGACTGGAGTTCCATAGCCAATGAGAACGCATTTTGGAAATCAGGTGACCGTATGAGATGTCAAAATGGCGGCCCCATGTGGACTAGGGACCAAGATGTCCAACTTATTGAGTTGTGACAAACGGTGTCCTGTTTATATGACGCCAGCAACATACATTATAGCAATAAGACAGTAAAATCCCGCGTATATCTTGAAATAGCAACTGCACTGCAAAGTGAAGGAAAAATTGCCGATTTTCTTTCTTTCTTTTTTTTTAGAGATGATTGATTGATAATTGTTTAAAGGGGGTTTGGTCGACGCTCCAAACAGCAAATAAACCTTATTTAATAGGCATCTCTGACACAACTGTCGGCCCCGCACATAACGCCGGGATAAGATTACTCCGGAAAGGGCTACCGTATCGTAACTCTCTAATGCTAGCTGCTAACAACTGTATCGGCCTACACAAGCAATCTGCAAGCTACATTTGCTCATTAATTAATGTTACCATCGTAGAGTCTCTCTATAATGTTTGATAATTATCGTCCTTTCTTGAACGTGACAATCTGGCAAAATCTGGCAGCCCCCTGAAGCTCTGAGGTTTTAGCATATATCTCGGTATATAGGTATATTTTGGTTCATAAAATGCTACCGTATCCAATCGAAAGATTCCTAATAATTTGTATGTGTTAGGCTATTACCTATTCCTCCCGTCATGCCATTATACTTCAGGAGCTGTACCTTACGTTCAGAATTTGAACACTATGCGTTGGAACACTAGACGCACTAGACGCATTAGGCGTTCAAATGCGGTAAGTGTTTAAATCGGCGACCGGTTTTTAAAAATGGAGAAAAATTGTTTAGAATCTTAACACTAGCGTTCAAAATATGTTTTGAACGCCAGGATGCGTTCTGTATCGTATCCGTCCCCCACAGCCCTCCCGGCTTCCTACGTCAATGGTTTGAAGTTAATGGTTTATACCCTAAATTAGGGTATAGAAAACGGGTTAAGGATACCCTCTCCATGGGTAATCGGGTGCTGCTGATCCCATGGTGATTAAAAAAGTGAGTAATAATGTCCAAAAGTGGTTTTTCAAGGATGTCATATGACCCGAAATAGCGCGCTTAAACGGAAGTCTTTTATTCCCTTTTTTTCCAATTACACCAACGGCCATTGATAAGACCGTCACATGTATGATCAATTTGCCTTCAACTTGAAAGGGCCAATAAGATGAAGAGCAGAAAATCGAAATAGCCGATAATAGACTGGCCCCGCGCTCTCGTTCTCTCTTTCTCTTTTTCTTTCCATTCTCCGTCTTCCCTTTCATTCCTTTCCTTCCCCTTTTCTTTCGCCTTTTCTCTCTTCTCTTTCTCCTCTGCTTTTTTTCTCTTCTTTTCCATCCCCTCTCCCCTTTTTGCCGACAGACTGAAAATTTGCCGAGGGCGACCAAATATTGGGCTACAGCCCCGCTCGCTACGGCCCTGCTTTGTTCCACGTTTTCTGATCCCTCCCTTGCGAACCTTTGCGTTATTGATTCATCCTCGAACTTCTCATCTAGCAGTTTAGCATCAGAAGAAGCAAGAGGAGTCTAGTTCTCTGAGATTTTCCCGCTGTTTATTCCGTTTATGTGTCAGTTTTGTTTGTGCCTGGTCGTTTCAATGTGCGGCTAGCATGTGACCCGACTCAGACACGACGCGACTGTTCAAAACTCAAAACTCGTTAAGATTCACTTGCCAAGTCACGCTAAGGAACATTCAAAATGCGTCGTGTACAGATCCAGGGAACGCCGGTTGCTATGTTGTGGTCGCCAGTGTGCACGTTAACCGACTAACTGAGTTACTCAGGAGCGGATCCAGGATTTTGAGAAAGGGGGCTCACACCGTCGGCCGAAGGCCGACGAGCGAGCGCCTGGGGCGCGAAGCCACGGCGGGTGGGCGGGGGGTTGGGGTCCTCCCCAAGAAAATTTGAAATCTAGATACGCTTATGCGATTTCCCAGCATCTGGGAACCATATTTTCCATATCTATTTGCACATTTGCTAGGGCAAAAAAAGGGGGGCGTGTAACTGGTGCGCCCCCACCTGGATCCACTCCTGTTACTTAAGTTTGTTATAATATAATTAGTTACGATCTTCAATCTACTCTCACCAGTTCGGACTGTACAGACAGTGCAGTGCATTCTATCTGTCAATACGGGCACTGGTTTTGCATGACTGCAAGCCTAACGTTCGAACAAACTGCTAAGTTCTAATAGCTTGGCCAGTCTATTTCAGGTGGAAGGAAATATAATACTGCTGCCATTATATGAGGGCTTCCGACGGAGGGAAAGCAGACCTTGGATTTTCTAGCTACTCGAGTCGACGGCTAGTCATCCATTGTCACTGGCTGTGGCTGAATATTATTCGCTACTCGATCAAGGCAGTCACTAACCCTTTTCAGTAACCCCTTTCAGTTTTCAAGAGGAATATTTTCAGGAATTTTTTTGGTTAATTGAGAAGAATATTCTCAATGAAAACCTACATATCACTGGAAAGAGAGAAAGAGATTTGAATGAACTTTATCTTTTTATTGATTACATTATGTATGCAAATATGCAAATTAGATGGCGTAACAGTGTTTTCTTAAATATGCAAATTAGATGACGTCATAAGTACTATTCGTCCCCCACCTAATTGTGTGCCCGGGCCCCCACACGCTTAGTCCGGCCCTGGTAATATTTCTCAGTTACAAAGGAAACAACAAATGTGTTCCCTTACAACACAGAGGAACTGGCAATTTGAACAATTCCTTTTCCAAACATAATCTGACTAAAAAAACATACAGTGCTATCAACTTGAGGGCTATAGTCCCTCCCTATATTCGGACTTAAACATTTATGGGATTTTACCGAAAAAAACGCTCCTTAGTTAGGCAAACTGGTGATACAAAAATCACTCATATTTAAAGAAAAGCGCTTCACCCTCAATGAAAGTAGTCTCGTACCCTTCCACCTGCCCAGCTGATGAACCATTGGTACAACACTCTTCTTAGAAGTTGAATTTGAACTCATAAATCCTTTTGGGGAAACGTTTAAAGGTATGGAGGGTACCACCCTTTGCCTAAAATTTGTTATATATGCTATGATCTACCAAATTAATGCTTTTTTACTTAAACAACCATGCCTATGATATGTTTAACACAATGGAACACTGCCGTTTATGTCTTTTTATCTTGATTTATTACTTAGTATAAAATTTATAGCATCTTTCAGACGGGTCAAAGATTTATCAAAAAAAAAAATTCTGTCAAAGATCATTTTTTCTTGAATTTTGTAGTGTTACTTATCACTTTGGTGCGCCTACATACCCTCTGGCATTTCAGTGGTTATTGACTTCAATGGCGATGTTGCTGGTGAGTCGGAGGTCCTGACTTCCTAACTACAAATTGGTTCTAGACACAATTTGAAAATTTGCCCATAACTAAGGTAAAAGAAGTTAATTCGTGAAGTGAGATTCATACATTTCAGATAAAGGATGACGTTATCATTCATTGATATTTGATCTCCTATTTAGGCACTAAAATATTGAGGTAATTCCGAAAGTGCTTGCACACAAGGTCTGGTGATGTGTTATTTAGACATATATTTAAATTATATACCTTCCTAATGACATTGTAGCTTGCAACGTGCGTGGCCATGGACAAATTTTCACGTATGAATGGATGTTCACTTCACGCATACACGCACGCGAACACACACGTGGACGCGTACGCGGACAAGGACAGCGCATCACGGACGAATGGATGGCAGGCTTTTCTTGCATATCCGACCTGTACACAAATCATCTATCTCTTTGAACCAAATCTCACACAATGGTAGTTAGTTACTGTAGCTATAACATTCAAATGGTTTATATCAGACATGGTTATTTCGTCTTTGTAAAATTAACCAGCTCAAGATGGCAAGGAAATTCTCTATGACATACTTAAAAGTTCTTTAACATTGTGAAAATCAATGAGGAATATATGTACTACCACTTCTTTACTTTTTAATGTTTGATTGGACGATTTACAATGTTTCCTTCATATAGTTTGTTGGTATCTTGGTACTGTTTGCAGAATGCTTATTTGTCGTGACGTGTTTCAAAATTAAACGAAGTTTTGTGATAGTGTCCACAAGACGACGAAACGTACGAAATATAAACCGCAATTTTCCCAATAAACAAACGTAATTTTCGATAACTCTTTGTTTGCTTTATTGTTTCAATGAAGGGAAAATGTTTACCTGATCGAATATATAATGGATGGTTTGAAGTCATCATAATTAATATTTTTACCTTCAGCACAGGCGTAGGGAAAGGCATGTAACAGGGGATCTGAAAGTGTTCACATTGAGAATTGAACATTGACCTTGATTGGCTAAAGAACTTGATGGTAAGGACTTAGCCTGACAATATGACGATAGCACTCAGAAAGCAGTTATCCATTTTGTTAGGTATTCTTTCAAGACGCCTAACTTATACAGATCCACAGAGCTTGCATACTAAAAATAAGTTTTAAAACTTGACAGGGACAATTGTTGATATATTTTAAGTACAAGACCATATCTGAATTTGAAATCACTACCGTTTATCGGCCAGCAGAAAGAAATGAGTGAAGCAACTGTGACAACTTTGTACACAGGATTTGTAATTTGTCACTGGTTACTACAATCTTTACGGGTGAAGAATAGAACGTTGGTACTTGACGTTGCTAGGTGGGGAAACAGAAATGGGTTCTCACTCAGTTAGCACCTGGTTTGCTTGTCTGTGAAAAATTTGGAATAAAAGCCCAGCAAATCACAGAAGGGTTTATTGCCATTGACCTCAACATTCATAGCTCCCAGAAAAACGGTGTAGCATAAACTAAAAAAGATAAGATTTCATCTGGCAGAAACATACAAGAATGTACATAATCAAAGACACCAGCAGGAGAGGTAACTAGAAGGAATTATGTCAAAGGCCCTGTCCCAACTTGTGAACATGAGTACTTCAATGGCACTCCAGCTATCATGGTATTAAAACCTTGTTGCTCCCTGGATTCAGTTTTACTTTGGACACCTTAAGGGACTCTAAGTTCAGTGGGTGGCTAGGATTTGACAATGCTATATTACGTAGGGTGCCAACATGGCTACCTTTATTGCTAAAAACTGTATTTCAGTCTTTCAAAGTTGCATCCCAACATTCTTCTACTTTTTCTAAATCTTTTTCTACTTCTCCTTCTTTCTATTTTTGGAAATGAAGGTCACAGCCCCAAGTTTAATATTTAAATACTTAAGTATCTTTTTTGTGAGAAAGAGCGCATGTGGAACATTTCGAAAGCCCGTCCCTTAAAAGAAATTCCCCTTCCTCTGACAAATTACAGTTCTAGACGAACGAAATATCTACGTGGCACAATAATAGGTTGCAATACTACCAAAGGGAAAGGACTGCATGGGTCCATAATGGGGCCTTAGTGTAATGCTCTGTTGGGTCCCAGGAGAGATGACCTCTAAAGCTAAAGAGGAGTTACATGGTGGTTACAATAGCTTTAAAATACCCTAGAAATGCCAACAGATACACAAAAAATACTACACAAAATAATGTTACAACTTGTGAGGCAGGTAGAGGTGTTAACTTCAATGAAATTTGAAAGAGAGAGCTGATGAGTATTTTGGGGAATTTTTCTGTTTGTCAATGTACTGTAACAGGTGGCTATGCAGTGTGCACATTACTTTAGGTGTAGTAGTAGCTTCGAAAGAAGCTACAATCATTTGACATTGAGCTGTCATGTTCATGACCTAGCAAGACTGCAATTAAATTCATCATTACTTAGAGTCCTCTTGCAGTAACAATCGTTCAGAAAAACAATCAAAAGAATAGTAACACTTTGAGTACCTTTCATGTAATTTCTTAGACTGTTTATTACAAAAGACCAAATTCAAAAAATGGAAATTAGAGAGAAGAACATTTAGCAACATATTTCATTTCAAAAAACGGTAGAAAAGTATATTCCAATTTTAGAAATAAAGAAATGAATGTGAAATATATAAATGTTATCAGTTCTAAGTAATTACTTGAGCAGGATCTGTGTATGGTAAAGAATATACTTGAACATAACTTTAAATGAGAAAATGCATTGATAAATAATGTTTGAGAGCCAACAAATTAAAATATCCATTTATTTTATAAACATGATTTACAGAGTAATGGTTTAGTTTCATATTTTGTTTTTAGCGGGATATTAGTCAAAAATGTTTATCAAGAGTGTTCTGTTATACGTTGGTAAAGTATAACAGGTTAACTTTGTTTACCATGAAAGTCCGTTACACGGTACAAAAATGCACTCCCACAAAGGCAAAGAGGTCAAATGTAAAGCTTCATCAAGTTAGCAATAACTTTGTACCCTTCAACTTCAAGTAAACAATTGAATTCTAAAATACAGACATGAAGCTCCCTTCCATCTATTTTGAGTTCCTTTCAATTGCAAACGGTACAAAGATTGATTTTAAGGGGAAATATTGCATTTAAAATGCACCAAAATGGAGTGCAAAGAAAATGCTTTTATTGCTAAACCATTCAGTCTCTTTGACTTTTTGGGCCAACAATTTTTCTTAAACAACTAATAATTGTATTTCCTTTTGCAGAAACCTTATTTCTTGAAAAAAGCTACCGTAATGCCTTGTTTTGAATTATACATTATTCTTAATATATAAATATTGGTTTGAAAGGTATAAAGATTTTTTTAAAGCAAACGTATTATCCTTCTTTAAATTATATCGACTATTGCGGAACAGATATTCGTCACTGCAGTTAAAACAAATAATGAACACATTAATCTTCATAAACAGCTTCTAACATTGCGTTAGTTTTACAGTTTCAAGAAGGGAATGGAGCATACCCTATTTTGCACAGAGCTTTTAATGCCAATATCTGTTCAACATGTTTGAAAATTACTACCCCTTACCACCCCAAAGCTTATTGCACGTGTAGATACACTAAGAAAACGTTTTAAGTAGCAACATATTTTCAGCTGATTTGAAGAAAACCAACGGATGCATAATACAAATGCGAGAGGTTGTGAAGGTGAATTGAGTCCTTCCCCACACCAGCACACACCACCACAAAAAGTTACAGGAAATTTGAGATATGTGACAAAAGTGAAAATAAATCAGTCAAGTGTAACGTGAAGTCGAACATTTGACATAAAGTTTTCCTCAAGTTGAAAGAATTCTGTTATGCTGGAATGTATGGATGTTTACACAGATGCTATATGACATAACGAAGGCAATTCAGGTAACAGTATGTCTACCCAAGAATGCTTCATCTGAGATGATAGATTCAAACAACCTTGCAGAACCAGCCATCACAACCGTTTTCGACATCAACTATTTCTCTCATAGACTATGTTAAAGGAATGTTGGGAACATATTTAATGTTGTGGCCTAGACATGCAAGCCAATGGGAATGGTGAAAATATTTTCAAGTTTCAGATCCCATTGGTACTTTGTCCGGCATCCTGAGTTGTATGACATCACATTTTTACGCTACATACAGGTCTTTTCATAGCCGTAGGCAGGCCAGGTTAGTAGCACAGGTAATACCCTGGTCCATGGATGCAGGTAAAGGTCCTGTTTACAGATATTGATTTACAATCTTCAGTGACATCAGTAAGGGTTGCCACTTTGCATAATCGTGTCTCATATTGGAACAGAAATGCTCCACAACCATTTGCAACACATTGTGAGGCGCAACGTATGGCCGATCTCTCACTGGTAGGCATATCCACTTGATAGCTTTTATGTAAATAAACTCCAACGTGGTTCAAGCCAAAAAGTTCACCTACATCTGTTTCTATCAAATCAAGGAAAAGAATGTTGAGATGGCAAATTGACTAACATAAATATTAAAATATTTTCCTGTGCATTCTATTTTTTCCTGAGGCTCCAAACTTTTCCTCCATACTTACCTGTTTACAAAAATTTGTCGATGTCAGTGATAAATTCTGTTTCATATTAGGAATAGATTAATATTAACTTTGCTTATTAAGTAAGAATTTTTTTTTTTGGAAATTAAAGACAGTTTAAGTTTAACGTTTGAGGGTCAGGAAGCCAATTGACTTATTAACGACCATATACCAGAATGAGCGTGGATGAACACCGGCGAGATTCGCCTTCTCTTTTCGACTAGTGCTCAGAGGTTAACGAGGCAGGGGTGTAC
>WURT03112282.1:0-12030 GCA_009936505.3 Holothuria glaberrima
GGTAAATAGTTGTACATTCGATCTTGAATTTTATACCAATCCTAGATAGAGCATAGCCCTTATCAAAGCAGGAAAGTTACTCTGAATTTACCTTTCGACCTACACATTCTAACTTCGATCTACCAACCTCGACCTATATATATATATATATATGTGTGTTAAAGGGACAGTACACTGAGTGCAGTCATCCTTATTTGATTTAGTTTACTATGGTACAATCCTCATTCTTGGAACTCATTTTTATCATACACTTGACAATTAATATTTCTGTTACTTCACTATAAAGTTTTGGTAAAATATAACCCATTTGTGTGCCACTACCATTAGTACTGTAATACTCATGTTCTTCATCATTATAATACAGTAGATGTACTGTATAAGCCTATATTATAAGTGATATGTAGGTTATTTGTAAGATTTGACTGATGTTGCAAGCTACTGTAAGGTTGCAGTGAGGTACCGCTTATTCCCTTTAAAATAGAAGTTTAAACTTTTCTATTCATTGGTTAAACTGACAGATATTCAATTTCACATGGATAGGCCAACAGTTTGCGAAACTCATTCGATTTTCTATGAACAGAAAAGTAACTCAACTTTTTTCTACAAATGGAAAAAGGCAGATTTATTTCCCTGCTCTAATATTGGCAAACAGATAATTTTGTAAGTAACTGTACATAAATCAAACAATCTGTGCCTCCCAAGTGGCTCCTTGAGAGTAAAGTGCGCCCTCATGAGATGTCAGGTGCAGGTCTACAGTAGTGTTTAACCTCCACTAATTATCTCAAGGGTGGTGTTTTGTCTCGGCTCAGTTTCAATAGTACCATCCCATATGGGAGGGATTCAGGGAAGATGCAGAGGATGTGAGGCAAACTGAAACCTGGTTCAGGAATTACCCATATATCTAGGAACAGATACTGAATGATAAGTGGCTTGTGTTACAGTGTTTGAACTTCGTTCTCAATTTCTTGGCCTAGGGACTTGACCCGCACAGTTGGAATACTTTTGCATGAAAACAGTTTTAGATTACTGTATTTGAGTGTAGTGTTGTTGTTATGGAAGATGGTATTGGATCTCCTAATATTTTTACATGTCTGTGGTAGGGATTTAAGTTGATATCTTACAGTATATTGATCCACAGATTGTTGCTTATAGTTAATGGTCTCTCTGAAATGGTCTCTTTAATTGCAACAATTATATAGAGTATGAAACTACTGTATAATGACACCAGCCTTGCCAGGTTGGCATTTGATATTACTGTTGGCTATAATTAGAATTTTTCTGGCTCTCTACTTTATAGAGAGCGAGGAATGAAAATGTTAAAAGCAATCTTTGAACAATTGAGGTACTGTAGGGTACAGGGTGACTGGGGACATACTTTATGTAAGCCTAATAAGAACTCAAACTGAGGTGAAGATAGGCACCAAAACAGGAAAATAAAAGACTGAATAGATCCTTTAGGAGGTGAATAACTTCACTTCAGTTGGAGGTTGGTTTATAGGTCTTTATAACCAGTGACTCCTGAGGATATTAATCTTCAAAATGTGTTAATATTTCTATAATGTGGGCCACTTTTATTCAGTAATTGGGCCTAAAATGACAATATGGTTTTTGAACTGTATTTGATTGGTTTTATGCTAATCAATGGTTATACACTGGGATCAAGGTCGGCAGTTGTGAATTTACATTGATGCTTGTTTTGAAATATTGTATTGATGATTACAATATACTGTGCTTTTTTTTTGGAGTCACATGTGGCTATGTAATCAGTCTTTTTTAAGTGATTCTTCATATGGTTTTGACTGTGAATTGTTTTCCTAATTGTGTTATGTTTATTTTAATTTCCTGTTCACAGAACCTAATCCACCAATAAACAAGGCAGCCTATAGGTTAGGGGCCACCCAATTACTCTTGTTGGAATCTCCCAAATATTCATAAACCCAAGCATGTTTGCTTTTTCAGAACTTTCACCTACTGGGCAAAACAAAAATCCTGTACTGACTTCTACCACACATAGAGCTAATATCCTTCTGAAATGAAAGAAATGAAAATATTTAGAAACTTCATCAGTTCATTGCTTAGTTGCCTGATCCAGAAAGGTTTGCATGTACGTTCAAAGTTGAGATCATTCTAAAATTGGCTGTCTCACTCCTCCATACCTCTGTTGTCATTTACAAGCCAAAATGGTGGAGAGGACAGGTCTGGGGTCACCCGTTGGAATGACCTCACCTTCTGTCCTTGTAACTTTGCCAGAATTGTAAAAATTGATCGAAGTGTCAGAGCTCATATGCAACAACTGGGGAGTTTTGCGGAAAGTTCTGGCTGTCATTGGCTCTACAGTATTCATTTCTTTTTTCTTTGTTTTTTTTCAGGTCTTCAACACCATTTCTTTCTAGGACTCACAACTCAGATGACGAAGGTATGTGTTATTAAAAATTGAAAAGTTGTCAGTCTCAATCCAATCTTTTCCTTAGTTCACATAACTCTTTTTGTACACTACAAAAAATGTCTGTACATACAGTATGGTATTAGGTGACAATTGGTGAATGTAATGATTGGAATATGGCTAATAAATCATTTGTTGGTGGTATCTCTCATTGCACCCGTCATACTACGTAACTGCTGCTCATACCTTGGATGGGCAAAAAAACTGCCTTAAATGGTACAATGGTATATTAATAAAAGTTAACAGCTAGAGTGCATGTTAAATAGTCAAATAAAGAGAAAAGAATATTAAAAACTAATTTGATAATTTACACCATATATTGTAATGTTGCTTGTGATTTACTGATATTGGTTCTAGTAATTCAGAGAGGAGGGGGAACAACAGAGTAACTCTTTAATCCATTGTTATTTCTTTGATTTAACAATGTTTTGATTGGTGTTCAGTATATACTGTATGCAAATTTTGTCCATTGACCATGTCATGTGCAATTTACTCCTTAATGAATCTTAAAGGGTAAGTGCGATCAATGTTAGCTTTGTTGAAATAGTTTACCTTGTTAAAATTTTGCATATTTTTACAAGACCCTTGCTCAATGCTATAGATATTGCAGATGATATCATGGACAAACAAGAGTTATCAAGTGTTCTACATTACTAGTCATTCCCTTCAGAGATTAAAAAGATGCCATGGGAGTGATGAAATGAATTACCTCAGAGTGGTTGCTTGTTTGCTAACCTTTTTTGGAGTTATATATATTTTCAGTATCTTTGCATAAATTCTTTTGACCCTTAGATTCAATGTCCAAGGCATATAAAGGAACTGCATCTCATGACAGACTCAGCAGTGACCACTCACCAGATGCCTCTGGGAGGGAGTCAGACGATGTGGTCCACCGCCATGGTGCTGCCACCAGAAAGTTGAGCAAGGGTCAAAAGGTGGCTTCCACTATTAGAAGTCTGGTCTCTGGAAAGTCGAAACCTAATGAAAAGAGCAGTAACAAAGGTAAGTCTGGTTGGGAAGATCAGACCGCAGTGACGTAATGTCTTGATGGTAGCAATGAGTATATGTCTAGGTTGAGCAGTGTAAAAAGAAAAGTGCCATCGTTTCATGGAGGGTTACATAGTTTCACACATACTGTTGGGTACAGTACATGGGCAAATCTCATACAGTACTAATAGAATGAAGATGAATTTTATGGCCTTCCACACTAAAGGCACAAGGTGACACAAGATGGTGCAATACAATATGTTACGAGAAAAAATATAATAATAATTCAGGCGTTGAAGAAGCAGTTGTTTTTCTAAATACTAAGTGACCACGAAGGTGGAGGAAGCCTATGGCTCATGAATAACAACTTCATATCAGGTGCCACCAACTCACAATTTAGATCAAATTTGGTATCTTTTCAAAGGCCAGTTCAGATGGGAAAACCATGGATTTCTCCTGGATGAAAAGACCTGGCTGGGGATTGAACCCCAAACCTGCTTGCAGGTTGCTGCTTCATTGCTTCAAATATGCCACCGCCTTTATCAACTAGGCCACAGCACTTGTTTACTTAAAGACAATGTTATTACTCAGGCACTTTCACGCTAGGTGCAGTATTTATGTGACGCGACACGACAAAATTTGAGTTGAAGAAAACGTGGGAGTTATCCTTTTGTCACTCAGTGATATTTTGGGGTGACGAATCCTTACAGTAGATGGAATTGCTACTTTATAAGATCACATGACTATTCAGGCATTGCAATATTGCAGAGATATAGGTGAAAAACAAAGAGTAAATGTACATATAACATGATAGTTGGCAGTTATAAGGTTGGAGAACACTTTGTACTGAATTACTTTACCAATGGCTGATGGCGGCACCCAAGGTTAAACTAAGTTCCTATTTGTTGAATTTGTTTTTTGTAAGTTATTGAAACAGTGTAAAGACAAAAAAAAGGCATAGAACAGCACAGAATACTGTTAGTTATGGAGGGCTCTATTGTAAGTTTATGTAAGGCTCAGAGCAACAAAAGACTCTGTTCTTTTTAAAATGTAAATTGAACAAAGGCTCTGTTTGATAACTTTGTACGGTGTGTTAACTGGGTGATATTGACACCGTGTACAGTCCTTTACAAATGGCAGTGCCAAGAAAATCTGACTCCAGCTGCAAATACTTCTTCTCTTGTGTAATGCTTCTTGAAGTAGTTACGTACAGTATTGTATGCTATATTAGGTGTTTTCATGTGATTTTGAGCTTGCTGCCACTGCTGTACAGGCCCATAGCTAGGAATTTTGACATGGGGAGATAGTCCTGTACTAAATGTATCATGTCCACAAAGAGTATACATAGCTACAGTCGTTAATTATGTTGGATATAGATTTTTGACAGGAGAGGAATGTGGGCCATAATAATCTGCATGTGAGCTTACACCCTACTTCCCCCTCCCCCTTTCCTTCTCTCTGTGGGTTTTACATTACTGAAACTGCTCTAAGTAAATCTTCTCAAGAAGTTGATTTGTCATACATTTTCTCTGTGAGTAACAAGAAACCAGGTTAAGACAGGCATTTCCATCCAGTTGAAAATGTCTTTCATGATTTATTATGAAGAGAAAAAGAAAGAGAGCCACAAATTGAACAATTCAGTAACAAATTGATTGCCACTTAACTATAAAAAGAGCCAGTCATGAATGAAGATACCAGGGTATACTTATTCAAATTGAGGTGACTGCATTTTCTCTTTAAAATTATTTTGGTCGAGGTTGTACTCCTTGTGCAGTAGCCATTTCCGGTGGCGGAGGAAGGGAATTCGGTCAGAGAGGGCAAGAATGGCCTGTAGGAGCGCTTCGAAGTAGGTAGAGCAAGGGCATTCTTTCAGAGGGGACAAGGATGGCTAGTAGGGGCACTTCGAAGTAGTTAAATACCCTATGCCTCAATACAGTAACAACCTAAAAAGGGCGCCAACAGGCGATTTGAGTCCTTTAGGGGGGGTGGTGACTGCCACCTCTGACCATAAAGTAGCTCCGCCACTGGCCATTTCAGGTATATTTTATCTTTTTCAGTTGTATAATTAGTTACTTATTCATGATTTTCAGGTGATGCTGCACCAGAAATAAAGAAAGCATCAAATTTAAAGATACCAGATGAAGAGATCCTGGGTTTTCTGAATGCTGTCAAGAATGAAGATATGACACCAGATGAAGCCATACAAGCGGTATAAAATAAGATTAATGTTTTATTTTGTAAATGGGATGAAGCAATGCAAAGGAAGAGAAAGGGTGTGAAAGAAGGAGGAAGGGCAGCACCCTCTGGGTTCCCCCATATTATTCTGTATCACTGTTATGATTAAGTTAGAAAAATATTGTCATGTGATTAAAAAGAGCCATTCATGAATCAGGACCCTAAAGGTGTATACAAATTGAAATTGCTGTGGCTGCATTTATAAGAGGGTACATTTAGTTCATCCTTGAATAACTGGATTTACACTTTTGAATCAAAACTGTACTTTTCCTTTAATGTACTTTTATGAAAGAGTGACCATGTCAAAATTGTTTGAGTTTATCAGCCTCCAGTCACTTCAGTTCTGTTTAGTTTGAAGTGAGCGGGGTGGGGTGGGGGGGGGGCTGTTTTTCCAAAACTCATGTAACAAAAGTGGAAGGGAAAACAGGCCCAGTCTTATCATCATCAGTGTCATAAAATGGTAGGAACCTGCATTCAACAGTAGTCCAAAAATTTGTTCAATGTTTTGTTCTCAAATGTTTGCAAAGTCTACCAAGTGTATGATAATGAGTACATTTACTTTTATTGGATGAAAAAATAACCTTTTTTGTGTGCATATGACCAGATTCAGAGTTACAATAAATCAAAGAAAATTAAGGTTGGGTTCATTTCCAGGTCCGGGACAAGTATGCTAAACGAGTGTTTGTTTTTATGTGGCCTTACACCAGGAAGATACAACTCACTACCTTAGTATTGTTGCTAATTGTATTTTTCCTTTGAAAATTAAAAAAAGTATGCAAAATTTTTCCAGATATCACGTACCAACTTCAACTAAACCTTTTACTTTCTGTTTGCTGTGATGTTGTTATACATTTATGGGCTTTTCATTTAAAAGCTTACTTTATGAAAAGCTTTGAAGTACCTGTGCTTTTATTCTCTCTAAATTTTAATTGATAATTTATTTTGTTTCTTTTTATCAAAACTTGTCATCTTGTTCATGCATGTGAAAGGTTTTGTTCATTTTAGGCTTTCTTATGTAAAAAAATTCAATTAGTAATTGTCATCATTTTTGCTGGGACATTGGTTTTACTTTTGAAAATAGTTTCCTCATTGCGGTAATTATTCATGTGAAGTGTTTTTAGGGGATATTGCCTAAATTTTCTGGGTGATAAAATGGCACTTTTTAAGAGTTTTTCCATTTCTGAAATGGTTATGCAAAAGGAGAATAACTTTGTGTTATGTTTATGATTGGCTTTGTGTTGTAATTGGTGATTGATGAATAATATGAGATAATTATGACACTTCAGAAAACTTTGAAAGAGATAGAAATGTACGATGGGTTACATAATAGCACTTCAATAAGTTGCTAAATATTATAAATATGAATAATTTAGTCTTATACAGAAGTAAAAATGTGATGTCCCATTCCTCAAATTGTTAAACAAAAGGAAGATAACTTTGCCCTATGTTTATGATTGGCTTTGTGTTGTAATGGTTGATTGGTGAATAATATGAGATAATTATGACACTTCAAAGAACTTTGAATTGCATAGAAATATACAATGGGGTACACAATAGCTCTTCAATAAGTTGCTAAATATTATAAATTTGAATAATTTTAGTCTTATACATAGTAAAAATGTCATGTCCCGTTCCTCTAATTGTTAAACAAAATAAAGATAACTTTGCCCTATGTTTATGATTGGCTTTGTGTTGTAATGGTTGATTGGTGAATAAATGTTAGATAACTATTACACTTCAGAGAACTTTGAAAAGCATAGAAATGTATGATGGGGTACATAATAGCACTTCAATAAGTTGCTAATATTATAAATTAAAATAATTTTAGTCTCATACATAGTTAAAAAAAAACATCATGGCATGATAAGGAACATGTTTCGTGACTAAGGATGTTGCATAGCATGGGTAACAAAAGTTGGGAAGCTGGGAGGCTACCTCTCAGGAAATTTGAACATTTGGATGGCAATTTTGGCACTTGGTGGAAAATTTGATCCTTTTCCTGGGAAATAAATGTTTTTTCTAGCCCTGGTTGCATAGTACTCTTGCCAGGTCATTTTTACACACCCCTTGTCCTCAATAAGCACCTTCGTGCTTAGTGACAACCACCACCACACACTGAACATTTTACTGTTTTATTGCCCAGCTGTTAACAAGAATGGCTGAACTAGAGAAGAGGTAGAAGAAATATTGACAAAATGTAGCATTAAAGGAAAAATTTCCATGGATGCAAGAACAAAGAAAAAAGCAAAAACCAAAAACAGTCTGGGAATAAATCCAATAATACACACAATCTGTTAGACTTGAGTGGATCCCACTCGACTCAAAGTACCTCTAAACCTACAGTATTCAAGGTTTTCAGGTACTAAGGGATCCATTCCCATTAAGTCTCAGTTAATCCTGATAAGTCCTAGTAAGTCCATATTAATTTTCACGCTTGGATATATATGTTCATATTTTACAGAATATGACAGAGGATGTATCTTAAATCCATTATATTTACAAGGGTGAAATCTAACATTGATGGGGCAAATTGAGTTTAAAGAGAAAGGGGAGGGGGCTGGTATTTTTTTAAAAACCTTTTCATAAATGGTTGTAATTGATCTTCATTCGTTCATGTTAATTTATTGCCCGCAATTAATAATAGTTCTTACACTGATCAAAAGAACGTGTTGAATTTATTACATGAGAATTTTCCGTGTTCTGGATTCCTTTTATTACTGCATCTTAAAACTAGGTTAATTTTGCAAAGATGCTTTTTCATTGAAGTATTTTTCTCTTGACAGGCCAATGCTCGAGCACATGAAATAGAGAAAGAGAAGGTAAATTTCCTCTTTTATTCAACATTTATTACTTGCAGTGCAATTTAAAGAACATCCTTAGGTTTCTTTGACTTACACAAAATTTGAAACTGATTGTTTTGGTACCTAGAAATGGCGTATTGTTATTGTTACATGGCTGTATGGGTACAATATTGATACAAAGAAATGTCATTTGTGAATGAATGTGTGGGAGGGAAGGGCTTTTGTCTTGTGGAAAGCAAAAGGTTAACAAATTGGGGCTAGAAAAGTATAATATAAAGAAGAAAGTTAGTGCGTGTAAGAAATCCTCCAAAAGCTTTAGGCATTTTCTGTTTGTTCACCTTTTTACAAAGTTTAAAATATCAGCAGAGAATAAAGCACCAGACTGGTTTCATTTTGAGAAAAGTCATATTGTTCACTTCAAAACATTGTCTGAAAATGTAATAAAATATTACCATCCTGTCCATTCTCAAAAACTAAACAGGTTCTTTGCAAACATTGTCAGCTGTCTTCACCATACAAACTGGGTTTCTCCAAGTAAAAATTCAAAAAGTTATTTTATTTTTGATATCTGTTACGTATGTCTGCTTAATGCATTGATGTTTGAAAGTGAAAAACAGGATGTGAGCTGAGAATGCATGTTACCTTTGATTGACTTTACAAGTCATAAAAGAAACTTTCTGTGATATTTTAATTTTTTGAAAAAGGTGACCAAAAGGTGTTGAAACTTTTTAGCGCGCCATTGAAGAAATGAACCATGAAATCAGTTAAGAAATGGTTTCATACCCAAAGGGATGTCTGTGATTTAGGAATCAATTGTGAGACTCACTCACAAGCAATTCAGAGATGATGTGTTGACAGTGTTCCTGGGGAACTCCCTCTTTTGGACAGTTTCAACCTGGACAAACCCCACCCTGAGCAACTACTGGCACATGGTCAACTTCCTCACCCACTCCCCCAGACATTCCAAATTGTCTGGTGGGGTAAGTTGTCTGTGGGGTATTTGCTGTAGTTGGTAATTTTTCAGTGTGGAAATTACCTGTGAGGGGTTGTCATCCAGGAGCAGTTGTCAAGGGGGCCATTGTCTGGGTGGAAAATGTCCCAGGGGCATTGTCAAGTAAAGGTGTCTGTAGTACCTGGATGCACTTTTGTCAGCATGTCTGCTATAGGTAGATCAGTCTCATGTTACATGTTTTATATCTACTGACATAGACTTTTTCCAAACAGCAGTTAGAAAGCATTGTGGGGTAGAGTTTGGTATGTGTCATTTTTGACCACAGTAAAATGCAGTTGACAAAAATGACTGTTACCAAAACTCTGTCCCAAAATCCTTTCTAATTGCTATTTGGAAGATGATGTAGATACACGTGGAAGGTTTCTACTGTAGGATGTGCATGCTACACCTCTGCATGTGTAGCACTTTGTGTGTATACACATCTTTGCCCAGTTTGAGTTGTACTTATGCAGAAATGTATTTCAGACTGACCACTTTTCTGCATTGCTGGGGGCAGTATGGTAATTAAGTGTATGCTGGGTATTATGTGCACATACACATCCTCCCCAGTTTGTGTAGTACTTGTGCAGAAATGTATCTCATGCGTATTTCCAACATAACCACTTTGCTGCATTCCTGGGAGAAATATGGTACAGGTGAAGTTAACTTGCAAGGTATTAAAGCCTCACTGTGAGTAGACAAAGTCCACTTTTGGAGCCAGAAAAAGTCATGAAAAAGAAAAAAGCCAGAAAAAGTCATGAAAAAGAAAAAAGCCAGAAAAAGTCATGAAAGTTTGTAAGGACTGTATTTAACTTCTTTACAAGCATTCATAATACAAATATTGTTCTATTTTCTTGTCGAATAAGATTTTGTTTTCTCATGTTGGTCATAAAATCTTATAGAATTCTATTGTCTTTTAAGTACCGGAACCCTTCTTGCTATATTGTTAGATGCAACTCTTTTGTGTAAGTGTAAGCTCTATATAAGACCAAAAAATGCACCTTTCTTCGCAGAAGAGAAAACTTTCCACTTCACTGAAGAGAAATTTCACAAAGAAACCTGACAGAGTCCCAGACGGTCATCACAAGACATCGTCTTCTCAAGAACATCTACTACCTGGTACATCTGCATCTGGTAAGGAATTTTTTTTGAATGAAATCTCGAGGACCTTCCATGCTAAGTAGGGCATCACCAATTCAAGGGGAATCCTAGCAGAAAATGTGAACTCATGTATAAATGCCTCAAAAAGACATTTGGGTCATACTGTAGACCATGTTGCTGACAGAATGTGCTCAATTTGTGATGATGATAATTTAGAATAATACTTAAGAGTACTTACTTTGCAAAAGTGATGAAAATTTACGGTATTTAAGGCAAATTTACATCATTTCCTTCCTATATAATTATGGCAAAATGGTATTTTTAGTAAAGTGTCAAAACAGGAACCACCTTTCCTTTTTTACAAACTCTCTGAAGTCAAAATCTGAACATTCATGATAAACACATGGAAAATTAATGTGAAAGAGGCCTACATGTGAGTTTTCATTTGAGGGGTAGTATGTACATGTTGAAAACTACAAGGGGTCATAGGTCACAAAACAGACCAAATTAGGTTTGTAAATCAGTGGAGGCATAATTAGCCAATTAGGTTATATACTTTATGTAAGCCATCCTCAAACTCAAGTGAATAGGCACCTACTAATCCTATTCAATTCAGGCTATTCAGCCTATTCATCTTCCTTTAGTTGTCTGTTCACCTCTGTTTGAGGTAGCATTACATTAAGCATCTCCCATAATTGGTGGTGCACTACTTGCTAATAAGTTGAAATGTGGCAGATTGTAACAGACATGTCAGAGGAGTTCAGTTAGGACTTAATTATTTACGGGAGTATAATTGGATCATATCTGGTAATGTTGTGTACTATTTATAACATTAGAAGGAAATTAACAGACATATATGTTAAAGACCTGCAAGTTGAAGTGCATCAGAAGCCTGAAGGTACTGCAATGAATCATCGGAATATTTTATGGTATGTCAGTCATGTGAAGGATGGCATGTTTTCTGTCAGGTCTTAAATTGTGATACGTGCATTCGTGAAGGATTTATGTTATTCTTAGATAATAGTAGACCTATTTTCAGAGCATTGTGGGAAATGCTCAGTGATAGCTGTGACTGTGGTTGCTTTTACTCTAGACTAGGGTCCAATATCTCTTGTCATGAAGATCTGGTTCACCCCTCTTTACCTCCTATTTACATATGTAAATCTCACCTTCCTTAATGAGTACCAGGCAGAATTGGTAGCACAGTTAAAAAGAGAGTCTTCACACATTGGCATCCTATACTGTATCATCCTTCTGTTACTTCCCCAGTCTTGAAGGATTGAGGCAGTTTTACTTTTGGTTTTCCTTTGATGGATGTGAAAGTTTTTTCTTAAAAGAAGGGTTCAAGCAAAAAGTTACTTTTCGTATATGAAAGAGGAACTAAATCTATGCATGTTGGTGAAACTTTCATTCAAATCGGACATGTATTACTCGAGATATCAGCAAAAGAAGTTACTGCATTTGTGACCCAA
>WURT03112293.1:0-12029 GCA_009936505.3 Holothuria glaberrima
GACCAATATATATATATATATATATATATATATATATATATATATATAATTGATACAAAAGTGTTTTTTGTTCAGGGGAGATGAAACGGGCACGAAATCCACATGACGGCAGCGCACTGCCCAATATTTCTCTATTTTACGATGTAGAGACGAATATTACACGGAGGTCGAACGTTTCTGAAAAAATTAAAAAAAGTGAAGAGGGTTTGAATCAATGTCTCATCATACAGTTTCACGTTAATGCAATATATACATGTATACTCTATACAGGTGGTTGGTATGACGGCATCATTTGGTACCGGAAGGAGCCACTCGCCTAGTGACGCATTGACCCATATATACGAAACGTGTGCCAGTCTCGATGCCAAAATAATTCATCCTGTCACTCATGACGAAGATCTTCAAAAATATCTCAACATTCCTAAGGACAGTGAGTTTATTTCCAATGTTAAATTTAAGTTCGTATAAGGTAGTAATTGTAAAACCAATAATTAAAAAGCAAATGCATGAGGTATGGTAATTCAGGCCAGGCGCGTAGCCAGGATTTTGTCATAGGGAGGGGGTTGGCCTGTATTGCCTGTGACAATACCAGGACCGTAGCCATGCGCGGCAGGAATATCTAAGCGGAGCGCCACCATCGGTTGTTTTAAGCTGCATGTACCCAGCCTTGAAATATGGATCTCATGTCTGCAATCTCTCAATGCAAAAAAAAAAAAATCAATTTATGAAAAATGTTAATATATGTTTCTAAGCGCCACCATCGGTTGGCGTGGAGCGTACAAGAAAATTTTCGGCTTTACAAACCCCCAGGTGGCCGGTTTTGGAAGGTTTATTACCTTCTATCAATGTTTTATTTATTCCCTCGAGAGTTAGTGGATTGAAATGGAGTAGGAAAAATCGTGTCGGCATATTTTTCCCAAGACATTGGTGTTTTTTGTCATTTTTTTTTTCAAGCTTGGGCCATGGGGGGTTTCAACCCCCAGAACCCCCCTTGGCTACGCGCCTGGTTCAGGCAATGTTCTCTCAAAATGTAAAAGAGTGAAGATCTATCAAAGCGATTGACTGCAGTGACTAGTTCCTAATTTGAGTGACAACTCACTGTCCATCGAGTGGCATTTTAATTTATTTCGAGTTCATTGCCACTCCGAGCAGAGTGAAATTTCAGTCCATTTCTACTCGAGAAATGAATGGTCACTGTAGGCAATCGTCAAATAGCGAAACTACTCTTTTACATTAAAGAGAGTTGTGATTGCAAAAGGATTAAGTATGGAATTTCTCAATCTCATATACTAGGAACAAGAAAATGTAGTAAACCCAATTGACTCTTTTTATGGACTCAAGTACAGGACGAAATTGTAACGTTACAAGTTTGTGACCGTGTATGTAACCCGTTACACGATTCTGCTAGTATCGTTACAGTAACAGGTTCATGGCATTAATCGTCGTTACTACCAAATTTTGAATAACATACCTGTAATTATATGATAGACAACTTTAAATATCACCTGTATTTAACATCAGGGTGGGCCCAGATGGGGCACGGGCCATTACCCACCCCTCATTGGGAGAGCTAATTCCTCGTCGCTCAAAAGTTTCCACCGTTTTGTCAGGGAACCTTAATCATGCGTTAAGTTTGTAATCCCGTAAGGCCGCGAACAGTAGTTACAAAAATTTACTTGTTTTGCTCTTAAGAAGTGCAGATTCTTCCGTGAAAACTCCAAAATTTTAAATTTTCTACAACACTAATCTACAATTTTAAAAATTCTGCAATGAACCCCCTAAATTTCAAAATTTTCTCTAATAAAAACCTAAAATTGTCGTCAAGCTTCGCATTAAAAAATGTTGGTTTTGCCATGCTTCGGGCAACTCGTCAACTTTGTCCGAGAGATTTTGTTTGCTTGTCATCTCCCCCCCCCCCGTCAGGAAGCTTGTCCCCACGTCGCCACGTCGTGCAGATCCTAGCGCTACCCCTGTTTTCAATTATGAAATCATGAAAAAGCAGACTAGACGAAGTCTTTATTAACCAGCAAGATCTTGAGAATAATTTTTTTCCAATAAGTTCATCAGAACTGTTGTAAGCTATTAAGTAAACCTTTTTATATTTCTAAACAAATCCATTAATATAACACCATTTCACATAATAGTAAGTGTTCTCTTTTCTTATAACTGTCCATACGTACATGACAGCACGATGGAATATAAAATACACCAACGGACAAATTGCATGTGTCATTTCCTCAATTGATTTACCTCCTTCGAAATCGTAGGCTGGCTAGAAAGGATATAAATGCAGCGATAATGAAGTTATGTAGAAACGTGATTTGATATAGGTAACAAATAATCAAAATGGGATAATCTAGATGAAGTTTTCAATCCGGATAAAGTGTTCACTGGCTGTAGGGGTTGCTGCCAGGGTTTACCCGGCGTGGGCTAAGGTCCCCGATGGGGGGGCGGCAGTAACTCGAAGAGGGGGAGTGGAGGGGGAAAGGAAAGTCTTATCGACGGGGAGCTATGGACCCCTGCTCCCCACCTAGTGCCACCCCTGTATTCTTGTACCCCCCCCCATATTCTTTGTAAGCCTCTTTTATTCGTAGGCTCTTTTAAACACAATGTACAATGTATTCCAGGACCAGTAGTTGTGTTGTTTAACTTACTACTCTTATAACGTCTTATATGTTATGTTTCTTCTTTAGTTGGACCAATTATCGTCCAGCCACGGCAGGTTGACCCTTTCACAAGCGCTCTGGAAGAAGTTATGAAAAGGATTGAAGATAAAATTGCAGATGAACTTCAAGGTGAGAAGAGTTTTATACACTGTCAACTTCACAATTAACTTTCAAATTTAAAAGTGAGAATGATTATGACTAGGCCCAAGGAAACTGTCTTCCTTATCTCCAAACAAGTAGTCAACTCTGATTCGCTCTTCAATGCCAAATTTTGTCAGAAAAATGTCACTGCAATTGTCAATTTGATGACAAGTTACAAACATATAGTCTGAAAAAACGTTTCTCTAAATTTTGTGCCAGCGTTTGTATTCTGTACGATATCAAACGAAAGATTTGTAGCAAATTTACCTGAACGAGGCAGTGAAGATGCTATAGTTGGCAACCTCGTAAGACTGTATAATCTGCCCTGGGACCTCTTTGGTTTCTGCCACAGGGTTATCACACCTCAACAAAGTTCAACAAGAACTTTGCCGCTAATAAGACGCAGACAGTTCATACTGATATATTCCTTCATCCATTTTGAGCTAAATGTAGACAAAGTTCATGAAGTCATCAATAAAATCACCAAGATTTATATATTTCACCCCACCCAGCGTGGTCTGTCCCTTACGCCACCCCCTTCGTAAATGACAGAATGCAACAACGAAGAGAGGGAAATTTTAACATATCTTTTCGATAATTGGTAGTCAAACGGTCGCATTATCTATCAACACTGTCTTTTCTGAGATACAGTGCTCTCAGACAATCTTAATAAAATTGATCTTCAAATCTTTGATAAGTTTTATCCTCCACCAAGCACAGCAACAAAGACAAGAGTTTGAAAGACTGTCACAAACCTCCGAGGGGAAGTTAGAAGACCAAAGGTAGTACGCCCTAACCATAAAATTACCCTGACTATTAGGACATGAATGATAGTACCGATAATGACAGTCATTTCATATCTGAGAGATAACAGATAACCACGTAAACTGATCAATAGCGTTTAACCAGTCTTAAACTTCTTGAAAAGTTATTGTTTGTGCCCTTTCTGCCTTTACGTTATAGGTCATAGGTATATTGGAAATGTAAAGGTGACCCCAATTTACCGTCGAAATTCACAAAGTTATAATTCTTGGATATCCAGCTTCAGGGACAAGTGCATAAGGAACAGACATATTATCTCCGGAGATGTTTATCAAAATCTTCTGGCCTGTTTGGATACCTTAGAGGTAAGTGAAGTCTCAAACCTTTGTAAATAGGAGCCGACATTTCGGTAAAACGGTGTAGTTGGGATGCTGTTTAGTTTCTCGAGTACACCGTAAACATGGGAATAAATTTTAAAATAAGTGTTATTGATCATAACCTTGGCGTAATTATTTCATGAGATATGTTTAGATATTGATTGTCATCGGAAGAAAGGGTATCTCATCAAGCAATATTCATTTTATCAATGAAACTTGACCCAACTTACTAACCGGGGACTAAAACAGAGACATGAAGTTAATTGTGCTTGTTATCTTCCACTACAAGTTCAAAGCTGCAACTACTACTCTTCAGAGCCTGCCTGGTATTTTCGGGCCAATACGCACAGTCTCGAAAGAATTTTTATGACTGGCTAACGCTAACCCTAATCCTTAAATAATCCCTAACCTTAACAAGGATACATTCGATACAATACAATGCCATCAGCCAATTAGAGAATATCTTGCGAGACAGCTGGTGTTTACGTGGAAAGTTTCCTATTTTGAATTTGCCTTTATCTGTAAACTTAGCTTATCCATTCGCGGATGAAAATTTCAGATCACGAAGAGCACATCAAAGTATTGAAGTATTTTCGGGATTATTTAAAACTTTAATTGACAGTTTTATCACCGTGCATTGTGCATTCATCGAGATGTAAGAACAGAAGATGCCTTGAAATACTTGAAGGATGAGGTAGAAGAGATGAACCTTAGAAAAGCAGACTGTATCGAAGAATTGACCGCTTTACATCGAGGTGAGTTGGTATCAAATGTAGCAACTCCCCCGGTAATTAATAGATGATGACGACGACAAGAGTAATATAGACGAATATCCAACAATTAGCTGGTGTTTGTGACACTTTGCTAGTTATCACAATATCTCAAGAAGGGAAAATCTCCCAGTTCTCAAACTTGGTACATAGATGCCCCATATTGGGAGGAAGAACCCTATTGTTTTTGGTGGGGGTCAAAGGATATCTGGGTCACCGGGGGTCAGACTTTGAAAACCTTGTTAACACGATATCTCGAGGTAGGAAGCTTGGATGAATTTCATACTTAGTATGTAAATGCATTATGGTAAGAGAAAGAACCTTATTGTTTTTGGTGGGGTCAAAGGTCATCTGGGGTCACCAGTGGTCAAACTCTGAAATCCTTGTTAACACGATATCTCAAGGTAGGAAGCTTTTATTAATTTCATACTTAGTGTGTAGATGCGTTACGGTGAGAGGAAGAACCCTATTGTTTTTGGTAGAGGTCAAAGGTCATCTGGGGTCACCAGTGGTGCAAACTCTGAAAACTTTGTTAACACGATATCTGAAGGTACAAAGCTTGGATTGATTTCATACTTAGTTTGTATATGCATTATGGTGAAAGGAAGAACCCTATTGTTTTTGGCCGTGGCCGGCTCGACTTGAACCAATTGGTTGGAATGGTAAGACAAAGAATTCTGTTGCATTTGGTGTAGGTCATAGGTCATTTGGGGTCACTGGGGGTCAAACTCTGGAAACCTTGTTTACATGATATCTTGAGATAGAAAGCTTGGATAGATTTCATACTTTGTATGCAGATGTGTTATGGTGAAGGTCAAAGGTCATCTGGGGTCACTGGTGTCAAAAGTTGAAAACCAAGATATTTATCTGGGGTTATTAGAGGTCAAAAAGGAAAATTTCCTAAGAATTCCCAAAATTTTTATCAGGGTCAGCACAGGCTAGAAATCAAAATTTCCTAAGAATTTCCAAGCCCGTCACCTGGGGTTACCACAGGTCAGAAAGCAAAATTTTGCAAGAACTCCCAACATTGTCGTCTGGGGTCGCCAAAGTTCAAAATGCAAAAATTCCCAAGAATTCCCAAGATCAAATATAAAAACTGTATTTTCCAATATGTTAAGAGGACATTTGAAGAGTGACTGAAATAAACGGCTAACATGACATTATGTGGAATAAAACATGCATCATCGAAACCTCAATGCATTTTTGCATTCTGGTGTCCAGTTGTGGCTCACTGGCTTGTTTTCCCTTACTCCATTGCTTATGCGGAGCATCACGCACAACGGCAGAAGGTTCCATTTTAAAAGTCTTTGGTATGACTTGGCCTTATGGTGAGAGGAAAAACCCTATTGATTTGTTTTTGGCGTTGGTCAAAGGTCATCTGGGGTCACCAGGGGTAAAACTGAAGACTTTGTTAACACAATATCTGAAGGTACGATTGGATTGATTTCATACTTAGTATGTATATGCATTATGGTGAAAGGAAAAAAAAATGTTTTTGGCGTGGGTCAAAGGTCATCTGGGGTCACCGGGGTCAAACTCCGAAAACCTTGTTAACACGATGCCTCAAGGTACAGTACGAAGCTTGGATTGATTTCATACTTAGTATATAGATGCATTATGGTGAGAGGAGGAAGAATCCTACTGTTTTTGGCGGGGGTCAAAGGTCATCTGGGGTCACCGGGGGTCAAACTCCGAAAACCTTGTTAACACGATATCTCAAGGTATGAAGCTTGGATTGATTTCATATTTAGTATGTAGATTGATGTATTTTGATGCGTTTTGGTAAGAGAGAAAACCCTCATTGGTTGTGGTGTAGGTCAAAAGTCATTTGGGGTCACTGGGGTCACACTCTGAGAACCTTGTTTACACCATATCTTCAAGAAGCTTGGTTTTATTTTTCAGTATTCAGATGTGTTATAGTGAGACTAAGCGCCTATTAATTTTGGTGGATATCAAAGGTCACCTGGGATCACCAGGGGTCAAACTCTGAAAACCAAGGCTTTATCTGGGGTCACTAGAGTTCAAATAGGAAAAATTTCCCAAGAGTTCCCAAGATCTTAACCTGAGGTCACCACAGGTCGGAAAAGCAAAATTTTCGAAGAATTCCCAAGACCTTCATCTAGGGTCACCATGGGTCAAACAGCAAAAATTTTCATGAATTTACAAGATCGTCATCTGGGGTCTGCAAAGGTCAAAATGCAAAATTTCCCAAGAATTCCCAAGATCAAATATGAACACAAAACTGTATTTTTCCCACACCTTAAGACAGCATTTTACCAGTGACGGAAAGAAATGGGGATAACTTGGCATTATTGGGAATAAAACATATATGCATCATCGAAACCTCAATGCATTTTTGCATTTTGGTTTTTAATCGAATCCACAGCTTCGACTATAGGGATTGCTCTTCAAATTGTCGTCCTCTATCGCCGAGAGAGTAAAGCTGGAACAGGTGCACCAGCGTATCACAGATTATCATTGCAGTCCTTGTAGTGCATGTGTAGTACTGTGCTGTTGGTGTAACGGGCAAGGTGCTTCCACTAATTATGCCTCAAATGTTTAACATTGGAGAATTTTTCCTTTCTTTAGGAACAGAGTTGTAATTGGGGGTAGGATGGGTCCTTTCATTTCCATAATGTTTGCTTGTCAGAATGCAACTACATATGGGCAGTTCTAGTAAAGAATTATATATTGCAGAAAATCGTGACTATTTCAACAAATCAAAATTTTCAAGGTGTGGAATTACTGTGCATAGCATTCCTTGGGAAGGAACGGTATAGGCCCCACGTATGTGAACATCATGTGCCATCGACCGGAGCATATAATTTTCGACTTCAAAATTACATGTTTGAGAAAGCTTTCTAGTGTAGGCTAATAGTATTTTATGCATGTGTAACGTGTGAAAGATAGTTGATGGAAAACGTTTTGTGCAACAGTATTGCTATTTGAGAGTGTGAGAGGTCCCCGAACATTATGGACATTAGGCCTATGTCCAAGGGATGTGTTGGAGTGCAACAGAATCACACAGCACTGTTCGAGGGCTTGTCTCAATATTGGCTCTACACAGTCACAGGTGCTAAGTCACATAGTTAAGTTTTCAAAAAAATTATTAGGTAGCTCATGTATTCACAGTACCGGTATTCCTCTTTAAGTTTGACTATATACCTAGTACCCCACGGGGGTGTTATAATTAATGGCATGCACAAGGTCACTCCGTGCACGGGCTTTTTCACACGCCACTTATAAAGGAACAGTAAGATGCGACGCATTTCCTACCCCATTTTACCAACTTTGAGAGCAGCAGAACCATCGTCTCAGCAAAATAAACGAAAGGGGAGCAAAATTCATAGCCCGACTTAATAACGTGTCCCTTCATAACTTGTTTAGTTCTGGAGATATCGTTATTTTTAACTACGTCATGAAAGCTGACTGGCTAAAAGAAAGTCTATTTTGACTTTTTAGGCTCAGTTTGTGTGGTAGATGTCATTTTTTGAGTTCTGTTATATTACGTTTCACGTTTTCGTTCCACACAAAATTAGATTGTTCTTTTGGGTATCAGATGACAAAATTTAAGTGCTATAAATCTTTTCATTTTCTGAAATGTAATCGATACAACATGATATATCTCAAAAAGGGTAACTTTAGAGGATAAACCTCAGTGCGACACAGCATTTTCTTTCAGCAAGGAATCACTAAGCCTTTGGGCTCTCTGGTTAAAATCACTATCCGAATGGCAGTTAGAGCTCCAAAATAACAAAAAAAAAAAAAAGTTCAGAAACCCATCAGAGTTTAGAAGTTGCCGAGGGAGTCAGTTACAAACTGCCAAAATGCACTTGGTAGCACGTGTGGAAGTCATTAAGACGCTATTAACTCCACTCGGAGAGGTGTGATAACGATGGAAAATATATAACAACCTACATTCACTGCTACATGTACCACCAAAATAAAAGGGCACGCATTTAAAGAACAAACATGTAATCAAGAGGAAGTGAGTCTGTGATATCATAGTAGACTTGCCACAAGTAACAAACGGCGGCGTCCTAGAGAATGATGAGAAAAGTAATGTCTTGGCAACCAAATAAGATAATAGTTTGCAGAAGCGTTTAGGTATTTGGGGTATAATATTTCTTTCTCTCTCTGCTTGTATTGTACTGAAATATTTGAGTCCTTTCTTCTCTAAGGTTCTCCCAATTGCTTCTCACATACTACATCTCTAACTGTAACCAATTTCACCATTTGCAAATAATATGAACTGTGTCATTTAATATTTCATGGAACTCGTTAATGAATATCATTATCATAAGCTTATGTTGCATAACAAAAAGTAAAAAGTAACCGTGCGTCTAATTAACAAAATAATAAAATTCATATTTGAAGTGTTTTGAAGTGTTTTCATGTGTTAAGAGTTTAGAAATCGCCATTGTGAATGTTACAACCTTTTCCATCAATCACGATCCAAACTTCTAAAATAGGGTCTGAAGAAGACTTGGAACGCGCAAAACGTGGGACTGAGAAAAATCCAATTCTTGAGAAAATCAAAGAACGACTGGTTGCTACCTTTAAGAGGAAGCCGGATTCCAAGGCATTGCTGATGACCTCCTTAATAGAGTACACGAAAGCTCTAACCGCTTGGATAGAAGAGGATCGGGATCTGAAAGCCTTGGGAATTGTACCTGGTAGAGTTACCGGAGTTCGTGACCCATCCATGAGTAAGCCACGTTTTCTTTTATTACTTTTACATAGGAATATATTTGTATTAGAAGGCGACAAAAGTCAAGTTAGCTTCGGGCAGGTTTGATTAATAAGACCTTTGACCAATCACTGTCCTGTTTTGGTTCAGTTTGTAGGGAGGGGACTCCTGTGGGAATTCATGAGTGTTGGGGACGTTTTTAGGTTGGAGTCGAGCATTGCTACTCGAAATTTTGGTTATTTCCCAATCACACATTTCCCGAAGCTGTGTGCATACGTGCTCGAAAAGAACCTTTTTTTCTATCGAAGTGGGGGAAGGGGGGTTGAAACCTCCCCGGCCAAGGTGTAGGATACTGTTGAACTATTCCCTGGAAATGACATTGACTGTTTAATCATGATTATGCTTAGCCGGGATGCCGTTTTTCTCGTACTCGCCGAAGCCAATGTATTTCAAAGAATATAAAGGCCTGTATACACGAGCAACTTTCCCAAAAACATTTTCAAAACATTCACTCGCAACAAACCCAAAACGCGCTTGTTTTCGGTTTGTTGCACAGTGTAGACAGGGTATTTCCCAATTTGAAAACATTTTGAAAATGTTTTTCAAAGAATTGACACGACATTTCTTTGAAAACCTTTTTAAAACGTTTTCAAAATGTTTTGAAATTCTCGTATACCCTGTCTACACTGTGCAACAAATTGAAAACAAGCATGTTATGGGTTTGTTGAAAGTGAATGTTTTGAAATTGTTTTTGGGAAAGTTACTCGTGTATAAAGGCCTGTCCATACGACCTTTTCATTGACAATGGTAGGTCACCTTTTTTTTATTAATTCTTACACATTTTATAAGGACAAAAGGGGGGCTTATAAACATCTGGGGGCTCAGCCCTCCCCCGCCCTGTTGCTACGCGCCTGGCCAAATCTAGCACAGATCTCTCTTTTTTTTTTCTTTTTTTTTTTGCTCACAAGTAGTTTCTATTATGTTTCTGTATAGAAAAAGCGTTGAATATTGAAGGTAAGCCAAGGAGTTATTCTGAATGAATTGAACAAATAAGAACCAAACTATTATCACGTGATTGAGAGGAGCCATTCCTGAAATGGGACGGCGGGGTACACTTATTCAAATTGGGGGAAACCTGTTTCTAATTATATGTCCTTCTATATAACTTCTTTGAAATAAGTACAGGAACTGTTCCTTGTATAGCAATCGTGATTTCCAAAGGTTTATTTTTTCATCGTTTCATTTTCCGTAGGTAAAATGGAGCGGAATACTGCCTTAGATGATTTCCGCAACAACAAGCGTAATATTCTTGTTAGTACCAATGTTCTGCAAGAAGGCATAGACTTTCCCGCCTGTAATTTGGTCATCAGACATATATACGTACCAAGTGAAACGGGCCATACTCAGGTAAAAGGTAAGCACAAAATGACCTCATGGCTCGTAACACTGACAACTTGTATAATGTCCAGTGTTGTCCTAGATACTTTTATAAATTGAATTATCGCAAGGGTGCTCAGTCCTGGATTTCGCAAGTTGATTAGTGCCGTAGCATGAGTCTGTGCCGCCAGAGCCGCCCTTGTGTTTGTCGCATGGTGTTACGGAAATCATGTGAATAAATGTTAGGACAGCATGTTTATGCTACAAGGGTACTTCTGCAGCATTGTCATTAATGTTGTAGCGAAACTGTGCGAAGCAGTGGCGTAGCCAGGATTATTTTAGCAGGGGGGGGGGCGCTGGACGGGCTTGACCATTTCATGGGAGGGCGCCTTGTTACTGTCTAAGCGGAGCGCCACCATCGGTTGGCGCGCAGCGTACACAGAAAATTTTAGCTAAAAGGCCTCCTAGATCGTCGGAAATGACACTTCCCAGGCCTTGCAAGTTGCTCTAAAGTTTTCCAAACATCCTTTATTGTGAGAACTCATGTCTTGATATGATCACAAAATTGTTTATTGAAATAGAAAAAAAAAACAGTCTGGTAAGTCACTTTGAAAAATTTTGACTCTATTGTGAGTTTGATGCCGGCATTGACACTTTTCGACATATCTGCACAGTGACGTCGCGCAGAGGTTGGTGATGGGGGCATGGGGGCACTTTTTAAGTTCATTTTTATCCCTTTATTCTAGCTAACACTATATAACACAACGTGTTGGTGTGTCTTTAAACCCCTTATCTAACTAACTAACTAGAGAAGTTAATGCTGTAAATCCACCCCAGATACACCCAGAAAGCCGTTAAATGTGTATATTTCACATGGGAATAGTTTGAACCTGGGGCGAATCCTTGCTTTGTCACCTTGTGTAGGTGATGTCCCCGGGGAGAGTCTACGGGGAGGGTGTCCCCTCCCCTTTGAGAAAGTTTGCTCATTTAAGATGGCTTAGACGCAAAATGGTGCTATCTTTCATAAATTTTCGAACCGATCATACATTGGAAAACTTTTGCAATTGCTTGAATTTTTTCTTTTGATTGACTGTAAAGGAAAGGTGTGTTGTTTAAGTGGAGGGGTAACTCCCTCCCCCTGAAAAAATTGTTAATTTAAGGTAACTTACATGCAAAATGTCAAATCCTTCAATTAATTGGCCCATGCTTAGAAATTATCATTATTTTGTGATATTTTGGCTGTGGC
>WURT03112315.1:0-12027 GCA_009936505.3 Holothuria glaberrima
ACAAACCCAAAACACGCTTGTTTTCGGTTTGTTGCACAGTGTAGACAGGGTAACAACAATTTGAAAAAATTTTGAAATGTTTTGAAAAGAATTTACAAGGCATTTCTTCTGCAACATTTTCAAAACATGTTGTATACCCTGTCTACACTGTGCAACAAACCGAAAACAAGCATGTTTTTGGATTTGTTGCCAGTAGATGTTTTGAAAGTGTTTTGGGAATGTTTGACAAATGTTGCTCGTGTAGACAGGCCTTAATACTCACAACTGCTACTTTCTGTCCCAGCCAACCTTTGTCAACGACTCTACTACGCTGACAATAGGATTATCGAGAAAATGGTTTGATGTGTAGCAAGTTGCCGACAGCCTAGTAAGAGCCAATGTTTTAACATTCAAAACGACTGTTTTTCGCAACAAAATGTAAAGATCCTTGTGATAAAAGTACTGCTTATGCTATTTGCAAATACGGAAAACAGGTATGAGGCTATATGTAACTGATTATTTTTCATCAGTTTGCGCATTATTTCGCAACTTTAAGGTGGTGTATTCGTGTTCAAAATGTAACAAGGAATGACAATGTGGTGTTTTTAAAAGGGCCACAACGCGCCACAAAGGTGCAAATCAATTTGACACTGAAATGACTGGCAATGTAAAATAAATGGGCAAATTTTCATGTGCTGCTCTTCGAGATTTAGCAGACGTCGGGAGCCTTTGTGTTTAGTTTCCGGTCCGATTTTAACTGTTAAAACAACTGAATTAGCTACAAACTGAGCCATAAAATTTCATTTAACTACTTAACTAATTAAACTTTATAAGCCTATTATATCTGGAAGACTACTACAAAAAAGGTTTACTGTCGGCAACTAGCTAGGTTCAAAGAAAGCGTTAAAGATGTGTATCCTGCCAAAGTAATACCTCCCTGCTCCAGATGACCACAGCACGGTGCATGGTGGGCAAAGTGAGGTAAACAATATGTACAGCAATACAAAATCAATGACTTGCAAATTTCTTCCAGAGGCTCAGAAAATCCAATCTATGTAAATTGATTTGTGGCATATAATAACATGTAAGGCAGTCTTTGTGCAAAGCTGATCTGCCTTTTCGTCAGAAATTTTGTAGTATTTGTTTTGTTAGTTACGCGTTATAAACTCAGCCACGCATGAACTCAAAGATCATTTCCCAAATAGCAACTACAAGGGTTTGTGTAATAGAGTTTGGTGTGCGTCCTTTTTGGCCACAGTAAGATGTCATTGACAAAAGAGACTCATACAAAACTCTAACCCACAATCCTTTGTAACTGCTATTTGGGAAAGGCGTACGATACAAAGGTCTGAAGGTTGAACAGTAAGTGCTATTAACTGGGTGTTCCTTCTAGAGTCGTAACTACTTTTGTGAGTAGATTATTTGGTTTTCGAACTTTGGCTTCATTTGCTGAGTGGGACGTTCAAGGAAAATACTGTCACTTCATTTTGAATAAGTGTACCCGGGTATCCTAAATCATGAATGGCTATATTTAACATTGTTAAGATGTTCATTCCATTCAGAATTACTACTTACTACTTAGAATTACTAACTACTACTTAGTTTAAATATGAAATATTTTGTTTGGACAAATCATGATCGATATTTGTGAGGAAAATAAAAGGAACTGTGTAAGACGTAGGCTAAGTGAATTTTGGGTGACTGTCTGTTCCCTTCAAGAAACATTCTGTAGTCTACTACATATTGTTATACTTGGCCATCTTTGTCTTTTTCATGCAGAGATGAAGCCTCTGGAACAATTCGTGGTTATGATGTCGATGTCGTGAATTCTGGTACGTACACTTCAAACAGCGTATTATCTACAATTTTTTCCAGCTTTTCAGTTGTCTTCCTTGGTAACTGAATTTCCTTTGTAGTCCAGCTTTAATCAGTAAATGTCTTGTAAATCTAATCTGTAACCGTCTTGTAGGCGTAATCCGTGTGTACCCCGCAAACAAGAAGGACTTCCCTTGGAGGGCGGGTGATTACGAAGAGTGAACCCAAATATGGAAGAGCAGTTGGACAGAGTTGTAATTCTGATTGTTGGAGATCCTTTGAATAGCTATGCAGAGTATGACGTAAGCACACTGGAGTCTTTTGACTGGAATTTTGTTGAATTTTGTTCTTCATTTTCCAGCCGATGCGATCATTTGAAGACACTCTGCAACTCTTTTAAGTAGACTCTAGCTTGATGCTTATGAGAATCTTTGACCCTGCCTGAATGCGGCCCTTTTGAAAGGTTCAAGGAACCCTTTTTGGAATAAACGTTTTTTTTTTTTTTGTTTTTTTGGAAGGCCTGTTAGCAATTGGACAATGAAAGGCAGTAAAAGTTCTTACTCCTATTCCCTCTTTAATTTAAAAAAGACACCTGTCTAGGACACCTCCCAGACAAACCCACAGAAGTCTGCACTGAATTTTAATTGCTCAAGGCCACTTTGCACAGTTCTGTGTGTGTGCTTAATTGGGACGCAACTGACGCACAAATCATGATTGACTAACCAGAGTGAAGCTATTTCTTAATGATTGTTACAGTCACCAATTGTGTTTTAACGAAGAGGGATATTCCTAAATTGGGACAATGCAACAGCCCTTGAAAAGGATAAGAGCTGCATTCGTTTCACGAAGGGTTCTCAAGAAGCACAAACTACTTGAAATGTGAAAGAAGGTGTGAGCTTAGTTGAGAGTCGTTGAGAAAAGTTCCACTTCTTAGACTGTAAGAACACGACTCCTGCTACTTTTTAAAAGTATCTTTAAACTTAATTAATTAAAAGCTATAGTCTTGTGTTCACATACCAACCAATAGGCTTATGTAGCATTACACAAAATTTTCTCAACTTAATATTCAAATGGCAAGATTTATGAGTGTAAAATGAAAAGCTATTCAGACTTATGGTATACCTGTGAGGATTTCTAACTATACGGGTCTTTCCTTTGTTGTCCCGAGCGGTGGCGTTGTCCTTGGGGAAGGTTGTCAACCAGTCCCCTCCCCTTTTGAGAAGTTTTTGCCGTAAAATTTTCAATATGTATTGCATTTGTTTAGCTGTGGCATACCGCCCCTCAGAAGCTTTTTCTTTAACTAAATGCCCAGTCCCTTACCCTACCCCATAGTTAGTGATTGCCTCAAATTAGGTAGCTGAGTAACTTTATTTGCTCAAACAAAAGTTTTCATAGGAGGCTATCCAATGCTTTCTAGCCCATAAATAATTCTACCACTCACTTTAAACACAATAGAAGATACTTTCTATCTGAGCCATGATGAAACAATGTGAGCATTACCCTTTCATAGTAGGCAGATGGTTCCGAAGAGGGATAAACTTATTAAAATTTCGAAAAGTGATGATTATTTGAAAGTTCCAACAATTACTTCAGTATCTATGATAATGTTCCTTTAAATGATATTTTGTACATTGTTTTTATCCTAACAGTCCAAGCGAATAGACATTGCAGAATTTTCTTTTTCTGTTTCCATGGTTTGTAGTTTGTCAGCTGGCCGGGAAGAACTGCGCCCTCGTTTGGGATTTGTACGAGAACTGTTGGGACTCTCAGGCAGGTCAGAGAGCCCGTGGTGGAGAAGGGCTGATGGGTGACTGGTACGATGCATGCATAGGTATGTTGTCTTGTCTCGCTCAAAATCATTCAATCTTTACAGTACCTATGAATAGGGTGACAACAGAATTCGTATCTAATTCCCTCCTGGCAGAACGAATCATTGACTTCGCATCCATAGTATGGTTCCGAAATGAAGGCAGCGCAACACCAACTACTTACATATAATTGATTTTGAAACTAATTTTTGTCTTATTGGAGGCTTTTGCAGCAGACCGGAAGAGTTTCTGAGGGAGATTTACCTTCTTTCAACACAGGCTGCCCGAGACGTGATAATTTACTGTCGTTGTGGCAGAACTCTTCTTAGACCTCACATTACCAATTGTCAGGCGGCTTTGCCGATCAATTGTGCACTTTCCCTGAAAAGCAGGAAACTTTGCACATGGCTAGAATATCACAATATAAACATTTTTAGTCAAAGGGCCACCGGAAATTGCACCCGGTATGGCGGCCATCTTGGATTTCAAAATGGCCGCACTTGTAGATCTATTTTTCCGAATATTACCTTCCCAAAAATATTTTTGAGGTATCGACTCTTGAAATTTGGTCATATTTTATGAAAAAATTCCGAAATGAATTTTTGAGACTATTTTGGTGAGATTCAGGTGAAACAAGATGGTGGAAAAACAAAATGGCGGCAATACTAAATTAAACATTTCCAAAAATTGTGCAAAAACATTGCACATTTCCACAATCCTAAATCGAAATGATGTAAATTAATGTTTAAAAATTTAGGTTGAACTTTACAATCCTTGGCACAAGAGTATTTGCCAGCCAATATGGCGGAAAAGCACCGAAGAAGTAAAAATAATACATTAAAAATTCCCCACTAAGCCAATTATAATGACTTTAGAGATTGTATTTTAGCACATCTATAATGACATGGTTTACACTAGGCCAATAATAATGACTTTAGAGATTGTATTTTACCACATCTAGTGACATGGTTAACACTCGGCTAATTGCAAAGGCTTTAGAGATTGTATTTGTAAGTCAATATTTCTACGGATGGAATCTCTTGAACTGGTGTTGGACTTAATCGGAGTCCACATCTACACGATACTTTTACGTCATTAACATTACTCTCCTTAACCACTATCAACGTATCACGTGACTTTAGTTAAGGGTCGAAGATTATTTGAAAGTACGTCATGTTCAATCTTGTTGGACGTTTGAGATTTTTTATATTCTACTTTTAAGGCTATACTGAATATAATGTAAAACGTTGCCGGCATTCAGAATCACTTTGGGTGGAAATTTACAAGCTCTATGTTGATAGAACGATTTTTTTAATTGAAGAAATTTTATTATATGCAGCATGTTAGTGTAAAGTGTAAGCACTAAACTCTTCTTGAGGTAAATTTGTGGAAAAGATCGTTTTCTCTTTATTATTGTTGTCCTGTTTACCTGATTTTGTCTAATGACAGATGTCATGACAGACGACACTACATACGAAAAGTAAAATCCAATCTATGTTCCCATTTACTTCAACAGCGCTTACATTGATTCACCCAAATCTTCTTCTGTATTGTTCAAGCATCATGCACTCACGAATTTCGAAACAAATATTTGATCAAATCGAATGAATTATCTCACATAGTATAAGGAGTTAGCAATTCATTTCATTTATTTATTTGTTTGTTTGGTTGGTTGTTTGGTTGGTTGGTTGGTGGGTGGGTGGGTAGGTGGGTGGGTGGGTAGGTGGGTGGTTGGTTGGTTCTTCACAATGTATCAAGATCTGATTTAAAGTACCTTCACAAAACACGTTTATTCTATAATCAAGACAACACTAACAATGAAAGGAAGAGCTCTAGGGAACCTTAGCAGGCTTAGCTAGTAGTTATACCCTCTAAATATTGAAATTATTGAAAGCAAATTCTTATCTGCGGCTCTTTTTACTCCTGGTTTTAGTGTACTCTTCCAGTCTTCGGGAATGTCAAGTTCAAACTGGAGTGACCATACGAGCTCTACAACTCTTGTCATAACAGGGCACCACTACTTTATAACTCCCCCTCCAAATGTGAAAACCCCTAAATGTAGGTCATACAGGTGGAACTCTTTGTGTTGAACATGCTTCTAAAAATTATTTTTATTTTTAATTTGTGATATTGGATTGATGTAGCAAATGAATTGAATTTCTCACTACGTAAAAATAAGATATTTATACACGGCCTTTTCATTATGTGCCCGCAATTGAAAACCGCTTTTTGAGTGAAACGTCCAAGCAGGAATCGTCATGACACTGTAAGGACTCTTCCAGCTCAAAATCTTACAGGACATGATACGGAAATTTAAAAACAGTATGAAAGCCCTAAGCCCTGATGTGAGGGGTAGTTTGTTGTTGAAAACTATTTTGTAAGGGCCAAGAGGTAACGTACGAACCACATTTAGTGCGTGATTAAGTCAATCTAGGGAACGTTTGGTAATGTAATACTGCCCTATGAGTGTTGCTGTGGTCGGATGGTATACAAGTAAGAATTCACCACCGTTCCTGAAAGAGAATGGGAGTGAAGAATTCAACACAGTTCCTGAGATACAATGGTAGCGACTAACAAAACGGAGAGAGAAAGTGGATGGGACGAAATCACGATACCTTATGGTTCTTTACTATCACATGTATTCCATTTAACAGGTTGGTACCATACCCTCGATCGTGCTAGGACCTACAGTTTTTCAAGCCCAATTGAAAAAGGTCTCATGCCAGTATTCTTTGTCAAGAGTGGAAGCACCACATTTTCTTACCCAAATTTCGGTGGTTTGAAGGTTGGATTCCTCGATGGATGGTGGATCGATGAGCACTGCTTGAATCGTTACCCTGTCACTGTAAGTTTGACTCTTTTGGGAACTTTGGATAATCTCCAGCCCAATACTAGGAGGGTGACGGTGGCATAGAATGTTAGGTATACTGACTTTACGGGGTTCAGTGAGGTGTGACGATGTTAAGGTTCACTGAACCATGTACCTTTAGTGTACCCAGCGTTCTGTGCCAAAGTTGTACAGGTAGTAAGCAGCTGCTTCACTTGTTTACGACAGACTTGGCGGTGGCAGTCTTCTTTTTTTTTAAAGTGCGCCATACTGAAAGTGGAGAGAAATTTAATCACTGAAATAAATCCCCACTCGCTCTGGTCTACTTTATTGTGTGAAAGAAGGCTCGTAACTTGTAACTAAATATGAATCAATGATAGTGCTGTGGGGGAAGGGAAAGGGGCGGCTAAGTGACGTATCTTGATAAGCTTTTGCTGTTTGTTTTCTTTATTCTGTTATCACACTAGGGAGTAGAGTACTTCTTCAAGCCCGTGGGGATTTCTTTATTCTACTTCCTTTACATCATGTAGAATTTATTCATATTGACGTAAATATTACATGTGTGTGTATATATATATATGTATATTTGAATAAATGTTGGGTGTGGAAAACAAACAAATGAAATGAAATGAAATTGCAAATGGGAACCCATACAATACAGTTAATGGGATCCATATGATTTATGGGCAATTTATGGGCAATTTATGGGCACTTTTAAGTTGACCAAATTAAGTGTGAGTCTCTTTCGTAGTAAACCTCTTTTCTGTACGGGATTCATCTTAGAAATGCCTTGATTTGTGAAGCAAATTTTCACTCTAATACCACATTCTTTCTCTCGGCGAAGCTTGAATTCCCTTTTCGTTTCGACCTTCGTTTATCTCAGAGTAAGCACTTTATCTCGGGTCTAAAAGCCTGTCATGAGTTATACAGTCTGGGGTGATATGAAGGGGGGGGGGTAAACATTTTGGTGAAGGAGCAGCTGCAAGAAGAGATCTTACTCAACAGGGACTCAGAACAACGATCCCCAAAGAGACTATTCAGAGTAAACTTTTACACTCACAGTAGGAAAAAACACTATAAAACAGCAACTTTTGTTTTTACAGGGGCTCGAGATTTCGGATGTAAACCAGGTCATTCATTATCAAACCGAAAAACTCGCCGTGACAGCCATAAATGCTAATGAGGTAACTAATCTTGCTATGGCATAAACGTTGTCAGACCATCAGTGATTACAATAGTTGTATCATGTAGTACGCTGTAGATGACTGGTAGACGCAGTGAGCCAGTATCAGTATCTGCCGTATGGGGATACTTTTTTTTTCTTGTGGGGAGTCACGACTTGTTTTAATGTTGGTCTTCGGAATTTAAAGATCTCTTGTCCGAGAACGGTAATCTTTCATTTATCGAGCTCAGAAACAAGTACAATGTACATGTCAATTTTATGGACTACTGCTCACTAGTATATGTTATCACACAATCATGGAAAAAAAGCGTTACAATGCTAGGGAGTGATGTCGGTGATAAAAGTGTTCAAGATGTTACTCTTGCTAAGCTTCCTAACTTAAAGAGGGGTGTGTAAATTGATTCATGACATGTATCTAAAAGAATTTAAGCCTTCAACTTCCAAAATAAAGGGTTCTTTTGATTTAAATGAGTGGGTTCTTAATTGGAATGGGGTATAATTAAGCTCTTTTAAATCATCATCGTCTCCCAGACTTCGGTATGTCCAGTTTAAAATTCTTCATAGATATCTAGCAGTCGATAGATTAAAATCTCAACTGGGCATTGTAAATTCGAATCTGTACCTTTTATTCGGAGGAGACCGAAGATATTCAGCACCTGTTTGGAATTGTATTAGCGTAGTTCCTTTGTGTGTGTGTGTGTGGGGGGGGGGGGTTCAGGTAAATCTTCTTGGGAATGTTTTTAATTTAACTAGGAGGGAAATTATTTTAGGGCTTTTTGACGCTGAAATTTTATAGTATAAAAGTGATCCTCCATGCGAAATCGTATTGTACCAGTAAATGGAAAGGAGTTAAACCTGGCTGCAAAGCTTTGTGAATATTTTAAGTTCGTGTTGAGAAACAACTTACAGATCTTGTTGCTTCATTGCAAGTACGATATTTTATGTTTGTCATTATTGATTATGTTTTTAGTTTATTTTGTTGATTGAATATTGCTGTATTGTCTTGACTTACGGAATATATATATATATATATAGAAAATATTGTTCTATATATTTCCTTATATATATATATATGTATATAACGCAAGAGTCAAAAAGACACAAAAATGGATACATTCTTTTTCAACTATAGTATACAAATCAGTGACATACAAAATATTTCGGGCTGTCTCGGCCCTTCCTCGGTTATATATATATGAACTATAGTTCTTAAGAAAACTAACCTCACACACACACACACATATATATACATATATATATATATACATATATATATATATATGTTATATATATATATATATATATATACAAGCAAGCCCCTCATTTAGAGACCAACTGCTTGATCGCTCATGAAAGCCAAATCCCTATTTAATCCCGTCCTGTGAGTGTTTAGAGAGAAAATCGTGTTTAATTCCCGATTGCTTCTCTCCTGGGTGCTTTTAAAATAACCGTATAACAAAACACACTTTAAATCGCACAAACTATCCTGGGGCAGATTAAAAATGTTTTGCATCGGGGAATCCAGGGCTATTATTTCTTATGCTTTGCTTATGGTTGTTGAAACGGAATCTAAATTTGGTGCATGTTCCTCCTATGTATGTAGCATGAGGGCACTTCGTTCAGAAAAGTAGATGTACATATCACAATCAAAATTTCCTGGTTTTAGAATTTTACCTGAGGGAGGTTGAAATATAGTAGGGGAAAAGTCTAAGTGCTTACAGACCAGGCAAGGAGGTTTGTTACAACTCCTGTTGCCCGTATTTAGGTTCTCTGCAGCAGTCAAGGTTGCGCGGACTAGCACATTTCTTAAATTACGCGGTTGTTTACCACGTAAACCACGTATATATATATATATATATATATGTTTCAATATTGACATGACTCTGACCGCAGATGTCCTTACACTGCCAACATTTCCCCGTAAACAGAAGAAGCAAGTAGTGACAATGACCCTACCGTGTAACTTAACCTCCAGTGAAGGGAGAATTGCGGGACCCAGGGGATTCCAGGGTGACTGAAATGCCCCTGTAGAAATCAAAACAATTGTGGCACGTTCGCTATGGAAGAAAATCACACTTTCACAACAATGTACCTGACAATGATTGCACCGGCTACTTTACGCTTAACATAGCAGAAATTTGATAGAGAACTCAAGAACAACTTCACATCTCCAGCCTCCAGCGTATTTATACTTATATTACTCGGTAGTTTTATAAGGCGCTAGGATCTTTTTAGCAGGGGTCTATAATCAACCAGGGGACCATGACTTCTAATGCAAAAGCCACCGACTCACCTCATTTGACCAACGGGTGGTTCGTTTTGATTGTAAAAAATGAAACGAATTATATTGGCACATACCTCACAATATTATTAATTTACACGTAGATGACCCATATATAAGAAAATTGCCACTAGGCAGGAGAAATAATGGCACGTTTGGCACACATATGTATACGTAATGACTTCTTGAGGCTATCTTGTTGTGGCTATGTATATGTGTATGTAAACTGTAGCTTTTCCGCAAGTACACATTTTCCATATTTCAAATAATAGGAGAATTGCTTCATTAAATATATTTCTTGAACCAATCGTCCTGGAGCATCTGAAACACTAAAATGCCCAGTTGCGCCCCCATGCAAAACTCTGGATACGCCACTGTCAGGGAGGGTAGAAGAGGGGTGAGGGCGTGGTGGGGTGATGGGTGAGGGTATGAAATAAACACCACTCCCAGAAATCTGCATGAAGGTATTGTAAAATTAAAACAAAGAAAGGTAGACGAAGGAAGCTAGGTTGAGCAATTCCTGATCTATACAATGGAACATAATATTACCAATGCATCAAAAAATAATAATTTTAATATCGAAGGTAGATTACTTGCTTCGTTATTTATCTTCAATAGAATGATTTTTTTCAAATCTCCGTTATTACCTTCAGACTAACAATATCTATACTTGTTACCCACAAGCCTCTGCATCGACAAACCAACTTACCGTTGTTCTAAGTATACTCTATCATTAAAAGTTTAACTTAACAGTTCTGTCATGTATAGAGTACCATTAATGCTGTTTTAAAATAGTCACATACTCCATTTTAATACCCTGAATAAATTTAGAGTTTTCATGAGCCTGAACTATACACAAGTGTCCTGAAGCGAACTCTGTAAATCCAACCTTCGAGCACAGAGCTTGTCGCTCGTACATTGACAGATTGGTTCTATGGAATTTGAAAGCCCTCCATCAATGAATCCAAGTTTTTGCCCCATAGGCGTAGGAAGCTGTTCGAGACTGGGGGCTAAACTTTGTTTCGAAACGCCGTCCTAGGGGAGGTTTTCTAAATGGGTGGGTGTGGATATCCCCCGTCCCCTTTGGACATTTTTTTGACATTTGAGGGCCTTTAGATGGTATTTGGTGCATCGTCTTGGACAAATTATAAGGTAAATTACTTCAAATTTTTGACATTTTTTGCAGAAGAGACAAATGAGGGGTTTTCTTCCTTGGGAAGTGGGGAGGTAAAGCATACTTCCGTCCCCAAATTTCTCTGGGGATTGCCTCCAGCCCCCTCCCCGCTTCCTACGCCCTTGTTTTGACTTCCATACCTCTTGCTGTGAAGGTCCTTATTGTCGAAGTCTGTAATCTTCCCCCTAAATATTTCACTAACAGTGGGAAGTCCCCACTACCACACCGGTCAGGTCTCGTTTTCCCGATTGTCCCCCAACGAAAGTTTCGGAGAATGGTTAAGGCACTGCACTCTTTGAATGGTTGGCCTGTATGCCTCCGATCCAAGAGCTTGCGCCTCTTGCTGTCCTCTGAACCGGAGAAACAGGTTGCCTCATACTGCAATGACCCAATGCGGAAATGACACGTATATGTTTATATGGACGGCGATCCTGGGGGATGGGGGAAATATCCCCATGAAATTGTATGGGGGATACTGCACACTATATCCCGCCTCCCCCCATATGAAATCAACCCGGCAGATCCGGAAATCAGAAAACTTTACCTTTTTCTACACTTTTTTGCACTGAGCCTTTTCTTCAAATACATCTGATAGTCGTCATAGTATCACCTTGAGAAACCTGGAAAGGGCCATTTAAGGTGATACGGGGGTATTTTGACCAAAATTTTCTACGCTCCGCGCCAACTGATCGTGTCGCTCTGCTAAGAAAGTGTCACTGACTATATCCGGAAATTAGAACACTTTACCTTTTTCTTATACTTTTTTTACAATACGCCTTTTTTGATTCCTTGCCGAAGGCAGGCAAGGAATCTATGCGATGGTGATGTCGTGTGTATGTGGGTGTATGTATGTGTGTGTATGTGACGGCTAGCCTGTAAACACGATATCTCAAGATAGCAATGACCGACACTTTTCATATTTTGTATGTAGATTTGTCATGTTGAGAGGAAGAACCCTAT
>WURT03112326.1:0-12027 GCA_009936505.3 Holothuria glaberrima
TCACGTGCGGAGCTGTAAACAACGCAACCATAATCAAGTTTGGACCTAACCAGGGATCTGTAAAGTCGAAGCAAAACAAGGCGATCAGCGCCCCAGTCCTTCTTTGAGACGACCTTCAACAGGTTTAGTGCCCCCTGGCACTTCCGCCTGAGATGATCGATGTGGGCTTTGAAGTGGAGCTTGTTGTCGAGTATCAGGCCAAGGAACTTAGTCTGGGGAACAACTGGGATGTTGACACCGTTCAAACTCAAGCCTGGGTCGCAATGGGCACCTCTCTGATTGCAAAAGTGCATGCAAACAGTTTTGGTCCGACAAAAACGGAATCCGTTTCTGTCAGCCCAGTGCTGGATCTTATTGAGGCAATTTTGCATGTCTTTCTATGGATCTCACGTTACGTGAGGAACAGGTAATCAATACATAGGGAACGTCTCAGTAACCCAGTGAAGGGTCACATTAACCCAAAGACTGAAATATACAGGACACCTTGGCATTATTTGTGATTCCACATGCAAGTGCAATCCATCGAAACCAAGTATGCTTCTATGCGTTCTGTTTGATTCCTTGCCGTAGGCAGAAGGGATCTTTGCGATGTGTTTTCGTGTGTATGGGACGCTTGTAAACACGTTATCTCAAAAGCAGTTGCAGTAAGTTATCTCTTACTTGGCTAGTGGAATCAACCTTTCATGTGATGGTGGTAGAGATCAAAGGTCATGCCTGATACCTGCCTGATGGTGCCCTTCTTGTAACCATGGATGTATCGGCTCTGTATACAAATATCCCCCATGACGAAGGAATCACCTGTTGCCACAATTTACTTAATGCTCATAACAACTAGAATACCTGTGGGAATTCGAAAAAGTCGCACGAGGCGTTGCTAATACTTTTGTGTTCAGACCTAAGCCTACATGCGGGCGCGGTTCTACAGGGTGCCAAAGGGTTTAGCCACCTCCCAAAGCTTCCTTAGCACCCAAAAATTGTGCAAAATCTTATACAAACAGTGGTGGAGACTTAAATATTCTCAGGAAATATTCGACATGCCCCTTTATCAGGCCCGTTGGCAGTACGTTCTGTAGAAATTCTTCCTGTAACTTCAAAACATTTTCGCGCGCTATCATCGTCAGTTTTATCTAGCGGCAAAGCCCGCCATTTCAAACATATTGGATTTATTCATGATTCTAGAGAAACACAAATGTGTATCGTTGCGAAGTTCTATTCTTTCTTTCCTATCTTTTGAAAGATACTTTCTTCAGCCTAGCTATGGTAGCAAATATATTTCTGTAAGAAAAAAAATCAGTTTCTTCGGGGAGCATTGATGGGTAAGATAAAGAATGTAATCCCCGACGAGGACCGTGCAGTCCCGATAAAAAAACTTGGTTTTGCTCTTAAGTAGGGGAGATTCTTCAATAAAAACCAAAATATTTCCAACTTTTCTTAAAGAAAACAAAAGTGTGATTTTTTCAATATAACGTACCCCAAATTATTCGGGGCGCTTTGCTCGACTAATATTTCTATTTTTTCCTATGGGCAATGAAGTATATACCCCCAAATTTCAACACGCTATTCGCGCAATCATCACAGTCTGCGTTGTATCACTTATGAACATTATTAGCACAAAAGTACCAGTGAACTTTTCCAGCATGAAATAGGTGTACTCTAATGCTGAATCACCCCAGGGCCATATGGTCCCCTCACCGTCATCGAAAAGCACTCATCTCTCATACCTGACTATAACAAATCTGCAAAATTCATTCTTTACACGTTGATATGCAAGTCTGATTACATTATTTCTTTAAGAAAATTGTTAAAGTTAATAACATAATTTCGTAAATAGCAAGAACCATGTCCTCGATAACCGCCTTTTTCAAACGAGCAAAACATGCAACTTTGATTGCAATGCAATGCCAACCATTTTAATACCAGAATACTCAGAATTTGTTTTGACTTCTGCATTGGAAAAAAGACTGCCTGTTTTCCTGACCTAAATTCAGCACACATGTGTCTCGGTCTTTTGTAGACTAGATATTTGTAAAACTATCTGATGGGTCAATAAACCTCAAGTAAAAGGGTATGTGAATCTAGGAAGTACCTTCTTTATGAGCTCTGATTTATTACTAGGTAAATTTAAGCTGACAGGTCTTTATTGGATTGTGCGACTTTTATGTGAGATCACCTTCTCATACATCGAAAAAATTAATTTGATTTTACACTCCTCAGTAGAAAAATCTGCCCCTTGAAATTGGACGTCATGACTTGGCCGATAGCGCCACGACTTGGCAGACTTTTTAACAATAGAAAACCGCAAACAAACATGTCCTTGGAATTACTACCAGGTCTTCACAGCCCGAAAAAAAAAAAAAAAAAAAAAACTGGGAGTTCAGATTTCCTTAAAAGTATAAGCGGTCACTGGACCTTGTAATCTGAAAGAATGTGGCTTTTTTGTCTGTTGAAAAACAAGGAGAGACTTCAAGGACAGAACAAGTGTGTCCAAATTTCAAGGTAGAAAATTCTCTAACGTTGCATCCAATGTTAAAACCATGAATGAAATCATATTTATAAGCCAGTAAACTCAAAAAGCTGACCATGTTATATAAAAAGAAAAGGGGATAACAGGTCACCTTGTCGACAACCTCTTTGAATTGGGAATGATGACGGAATACCATTTACAAGAGCAGAGGAGGAAGCACAAATATAAAATTTACTTCATTAATGTATAATAAACAGCCCAAACTTCAAAAGACTTACCACCTTCTCGATAAGAAAAAAGACAAATAGTCAAAGGCATTTTTAAAGTCAACGGTAATAGTCCCAGGATCATTTTCATTATAAGGAGTACTTATAATATCACACACAGCCCGGATACAATCGCCAATGTAGCGCCCTTTAAAAAACCAGCACTGATCATGTGAAATTAAGTCTGATAACACAGTTTGTAAACGGTTGGCAATGCAAGTTTATTTGTTTATTGGAAACATTGATGAGAGATATGGATCTCCGAAAGGTCTGCTCGCTTTAGAATTAGCGAAAAAGAACCATGTCTTTGTGTACTTGACAACAAGGAAGCTCCATAGTCGTACTTCTACTGTAAATTCTCTGGTCCATGAAATCTGCTTATAAACAATATCTCAAGTAGCACAAAAGAAAGATCTCATAATATACTTGGTAATTAGATGTTACAGGTCAAAGGTCATTTGGGTTCACCAAAGGTCAAACTGAAATTCTTGTGAACATATCTATCACACAGGCAAGGAATCACTAAAACTTTTGGCTTTTGGCTTTTTAATTTCGATTGCAGATTGGTAAAGATATTATGTTTATATCAACATGATGTCTGGTGTCAACTAGGCAAGATGTTTGCTCTCATATAGAGATCGACTTGCTGTGATGAACTACGAACTTCTGCAAATCCAATTTGTTTTTAAAACTATACATTATCATAACGAGAATTTCAAAACATGTCGTCCTTTTTAATTGCAGACTGATAAGGATGTTTTTTTTTAAGATGATGTTTGATGTGAACTTGGCAAGAAAATTGCCCTCATATGGAGATTGACTTGATGTGATGAATTGCTGCAAATCAATAGGAAAGTCATCAGACAAGCGCGAAAAAGAGCTTATTGTTCGTCTTCCAAGGAAGTTGAAAAAAGACGTTAAAAGAGTAGTTCAGGGTCAGAATAAAGGCAGAGTCACAAACGTTAAAAATTTGCGAGTAATGAAAATGCTAGCAAAGAAAGCAGTAGTATTGAAATGGATGGTTGCATTGCAACTGCTTGAACCAAATGTGGAAATCTGTGAGAGCTAAAGGTGTAGGCACCAGACGTCTCAGTGTAAAGAAACCGAGTTTAATTGAAGATCTCATGCCTTTGGCAAAGAACTTGTTCTTCCCCAATGGTGTTACCATGAGTTGCACAATTTCAGACTTCTCATTTAAGATCAGAGATTTCCGTCAGGAAATACTAGAAGATGGTATGTCATTTGGCCGATCAATGCAAAGACAAAATTGCCCGTATTAAAGTTCTATCTAGCCACCAAATATAAGATGAGCGATGAAGACGATGACATAGCACAGGTTCAAACTTCAGACGAAAGTAATGTTCAGCAGGATGTTCAGATTGTTGAAGAAATCCCTTTACCAAATCCCTTTACATTTTGTGAGTCAGAAGTAGCAGTGGAAAGCATTCTAAGAGCTTTTTGGATGTTTCTCTTACAGATCGAAGAGGCAAGTGATGGGGAAATTTCTTCATAGGGAAGTAGAAATATATCTTCTCGTTCAGAGCATACCATGGATGACTGCAAGATGGAATGTGAGATTCTAGATGACAGTCCCAAATGGGGTGGGTAATTCCAGTACAAGCAATCTGGGCAATTCCAGAGCAAGCATAGTAACAGAAGTGAAAGACTACTTCATGGATTAAGCTATTATGAAAAATCATTACATATTAAAATCATAAATTACAATGGGGAAGAGAAGGCAGTGGGAGTTGGAGTTAAAGGTGCGATAAAAGAATTTTGGTGAAATTTTATGGTTTTACCATAGATGTCAATTGCAAGATCCCTTATTTACGTCATGACATGACTGACAGTAAATGGACTACAGTTGGTGGAATTTTTGTCAAAGGATGGTTTTACTGCAGGTATTTTCCTGTCATGCTGTGTCCTAGCTTTTTGGAGCAGTTTATCTTTGATGAAGTGTTTTCTGATGTTTCAGAAAACTTTCTTTATTACATTTCACAGATTGAGAAGATATTTTTTGTAAGACACTGAACGATTTCCCACCAGGCACAGAATTTGAGGAACTACTGGATGATGTAGTAAATTTCAATTGCCGTATGTGCCCAAGTGCATCCATTTTGAGGGGTATCTTGAAAGAGATTGCTCATAAAGTGCTGCTGCATGAGCCAAGATTGGTTTCAGATTGCTGGGGGAGGTTTGTAGACCCCTTATGACAGAATTTCATTTAGGAGGGATCAGTGCATGTTTTAAGTCACTCAAAAGAACAAAGAAGAGAAGTCCTGAAATCTTTGCAGTTTCCCGAGACAATCAGCAAGTCCCATGTGGAAGTGAAAAAGTACTTGAAGCGATTTGATAGTGAGCCAAGTGTAGAAGACTTGAAGAAGTTTTCACCGTGTTTTGCACAGCAACTGAAATTATGTCATACCACGAACTCCATGTTCGGTTCGTCATATTTGGAAGCAACTTGCACGAAGACCAATTGCACATACAAATGGCAATATCGGTGAGCTACCTTGTATGACAATTACCCCCCAGTTTCGAACCCAGTTCCTCAGCATTTTGAAAAATGTCTGGGATATGGGTATCATGTAAGTCAGTAAGCCATATACTATCCTAACCATCCTGTTGATGTGACATAAGAAAACAAAGCATTAGGTTTTCTGCATCAAGTGCCACTATTATTTTTGCATCAGGTTTGACTAGCTTAATGTTAGGAATCTATTTGTTCTTGGATGGGTATACCGTTCAGCATCATACCATCCGTTGCTGTTTTATTTTAAAGATGTTTTAACTTTTTCAGTCTTTGAACATTTTGTTACGTTTTCATTCTGTGTTTCTTTGGTTACTTTGCTGAGTTTTGTGATGATATGAAATAATACGTATCATATTAGTGTGTAAGCTGAACTTGCAGTTCCTGTAAAGTCTAGATTCAGAAGTTGTGTTAGCTCTGACCAACAACAAAACCTTGTGGCAATGAATTATAACTGTTCATCTTAAAATTATTTTATTCTAACTGTGATGCAGATACGTTTTTTGTTTGCATCTTAATTTTTAGCATTAAGTTTTTTCTTTATAAGGCTGTTAGTTTGTCTCTTCTGTCAATATAAAATAGAACTAGGCATTGTGGCGTGCAGGCTGTTTTTGAGTAATGGAAACTGAGATTGTGTAGAGGAATGCGTATTCCTGTACATTCAATTGTTGCAGTACTGGATAAAAGATTGCAGCACTGGCATACAGAAAAATGAAGTCTTGATTGCAAATTTTGCTGCCATGGTGGAAGGAGAAACTACTTTAACGTGTTAAGAATAGGTGAGGGGTATGTCCTATGGTAAATGAACTCTTCATATCTTTGTTGGCAAACGTTACTACCGGTGGATAGTGTTAGTAACAGAGCAAAAAAAAAAAAAAAAAAAACCCAAAAGTTTCTTGTTGAGAAAACAATGCAGGAAAAACGTGATTCTTTAATCTTGGTTTACCATGTAGAACGTATTTACACATAACCTTTTAGTTGTATGTACTGTAGTGTGGTTGTACTAAGAGTAAGTTTTTGCATAGGTGTGCAATGATCTAGCACAAAACATTTGATGGTTAAATAATCTTCAGGACATGTGAAAAACAGCAGTGGACCGGAATCCACATCACAATATTCTGTATGTTTGCGTTTGCTTTATTGGCAAAACATTGCTTCTGTTTGATAATATGTTAGTGGTTTAGTGTATTACACGTGGAAGTTGCATAATAACTAGCCGTAGCTAGCAAGGGTGTTATGATTGTTGATCATTTTTAATCTTGGAGTACTTTCAATGGCATGTAGTTATAAATGGATTACGTTTGTGTTGATTATTTTAGCGTTATTTATCTTTTCAGTGTTAGGACACAAGTTGCCCGTTTTGTTGATATAAATTGGTAGCCTACCTAACATGTATACTTAAATGGTAGCCTCCAAGTAAAGAGAGGGCACGTTCTATTTGTATGTGGAAAGTACTGCATGACTAACGGTCAAAATTCATGATATTGTACCATGCGAAAGAGTTCGAGAAAACGGCTCGAATTACGCAAATAGCGACCAGTATGCAAGCAAGAGTCATTTTGGCCATTGTTTCATCACTTCATCACTTTCCTAAATCATACAATGAGTAATTGCCGAGTCTATTTTAAAGTAAATGGCAGGGTTAATGAGGGTGACGATGGCACACAACGTTTGATACACTAACTTTTTGGGGTTCAGTGAAATGTGACGATGTTAAGGTCCACTGAACCCTGCACCTATAGTGTACCTCACGTTCGGTGACACCGTCGTAGTGTAATGGTCGACTAAACCATATACATGAATGAGAAAGATTAGGAACGATCCTTTGCTTGAATAGGAAGGCTTAATGAAGATCTCCGAAAATATGCCAGTCCCTACAACTCGATAATTTATGTCAAAGTGGAGGCTCACAAGTGTACTTTTTTCCCTGCAGATGCTAGTTAAAGATCAAGCCAGAAAAGAGATCAAAGATGAAGAAAGTTTTCACCACCCACCATAAGGTCCTTACACTTATGAAGTGTATTGGTGACTTAATGGACATCTATGCTAAGTACACTTGAACAATTGTTTTTTATGTAGTCGTTTATTACCATTTCTATAACACACACACACAAATAAATGTAACCTTGCAGAATCTTAAAACCACGGAGCAAATTTCTGTATGTTTGGAACTCTGGACATAAGTTTGCAACATACGTTTTCAGTTCCCTGTCACACTTTTGTGTCTCAAAATACATTTTTAACATTGAGTTCATTTGCCAAATATTTTTGGGGCTAAAGCTTGTGGAAACTCGGGGTTATTAGGCACCTTACACTTCCCTATGTATACGAGTGTATAACTGGAATATCAAATGTCAGGAAATATGTAAAGCCTGCTACTAGAGTGCAACCAAGACAAAATGGGCAAGCTAGTTGTGAAAAGTGCAATTTTAATTGTGAAGATTGCACGGACTATGGGAAATCATTAGTCACAACAGTTTTTGGGGTTAAGCAAAGTTTTGTAGTGTGATGGTACCCTTAAGTGAGACGCATCTCCTTTGAAGTATTTGCAAATTAAGAGAAATGTAGGCTACTTGCAACAGTGTCATGCAAGCGAGTGTACTTTTAAAAATCCTCTTTTGCCGAAAGAGTGCTTGACCTGCAAATGCAAAAGTTTGATGTTGCTGTTAGAGGGGCGATTAATGATTAACAGGCCTCATTTCGCCAACATGGAACGTGCATGATGTTTTAAAGATCATACTGTCGTCAAAACTATATTTTACTCCTTTTTTGTTAGTTTGTAGTAGCACACTTGTTTTATAATTAAGAGTCAATACCTGTATTTCGAATAAGGTTTACATTGTATTTTATAATTTTCCATAAAAACACTTATTATCATGAAGTGGTTCAGTCCTTCACTTGTTCCAACAGCATACAAGTTCTTGGCAGGATGCTTTTACTAAGTTGGAACTGCTTCACACAGGAACCGAGACTAGTGGTAAAGTTTATTGGGGAAAATTGATTCCAAAAATAAGGTTTACGCTTTATATTAAAGACTTGGGAAACATCGTTTAAGCGGAGACTGACGATCGTGATTCTGAGAGGACAATATGATCCTTGAAGACGTATGATGATGGATGACTTGCCCGAATTAACCTACGAAAGAAAGGTAAAATGTCTGAACTAAAAAAGTGTTTCTACCATGATAAATGTTTACATTTGTTATATTTTTCTTTCATTTTTGACTCAACTTACAACAGTTTTTGTCAGTTTATAAAGGTACTAGAAATGTGTATAACTAAACATTTTACTTAAACATTCTTTGTTCTTCCGTCTTAATCGTACATTTTTACAAAACTGAGATATGCACTATTTGTTTAACTAATTGGAAAAGGAATAAAAACTGATATAAAGCTAAGAGAAATTCGCTGACTGCCTATATGGGATGCGCTACCTACAGATGCGCTACCTACAGTAGGACTGGGTTTTTTTCGCCACGGCACAAGTATTGCCAGTTGTCAGGCAAACAAAACATAAGACATCTTTCGACGCTCGGTGTCTCACATGAAAAACCTTACGATAACATCAGTTACAAGATAAAATTGTTAAAAAGTCGATGGTTCTATATCTGGTCATTTCACGAATCTTCCGGCAACTGGTGAAACAATTACACTTCTACCTATTCAGACCATTTGGATGAGATTCCTTCCTTGATTAGGAAACTTCATTGATTTATTTCAACTCTACCATCTGTTCCAGTAGTTATAACACCTGCCCTTAAAATGTTGGTGGGGGAAATCTTCCCATGAAAGCATTGTTCCGTGTAAACCTCTTGTAAGAGGAAAACTGGACTTCAATGTTGTTTCTGGCTTATCGATATAAATCCGAAGGCAACAAAATCTAAAAAAGAAATCCATGTCAGCTGAATAAGAATTATGTCGACTCAGTTAAGAGCATGTTCTCGTGACCGAATTTGATGTTAAAAAAAAAAAAAAACAAAAGAAAAAATTTCTGCGTTAGGCAGTGAAAACCCCATTTCAATAGCATCTTGCATTCGAAAGATGCGGATTTTTGAAGAAATGTTACATTTCCAGCTTCCGCAGAGCATAATGGGAAATCTATGATGTCATCTGGGCAAATTAATTAGATGTAGCTTTTGTATTTCTTTACAATGTTGACATCAATATTGTGAATATTTCATAACTTTATTTGTTGTACCGTAAGTATGGAACAGTTTTAGACTATATCTAAACGGAAAAACGTCTAAACATTCCGACGGTATCAAATTTCAAGGGCAGTCAAGGTATCCAATTATAAAGAATAAAAGAAATCTGAAGCAATTTGCCCACTTGAGATATGTTCTGTGACATTTAGGAAATCTGGAGGTATTTCGTATTAAAAGTTACCAATCTTTAGGAAGGGATATCTTGAGTTAGGAATGGAGTTTTGGTATGGATATGGATGACATGTAATGAAAAATTTTTATCTTTCATATAAGACCCCTAAAAATGCCACCAGACAATTCCTTTTTAAGAAGATTTTCAGTCAAATGCCAGTGACTTTTTCCAAAGTCTTCTTGACTCTCTGCCAAAGCCACCCGAAGGGTAAAACCAAACGTCTGCCCCTGCGGGAATTGGGCTCCCCAAAGAAGCTACGTCCCCAGGGAACAACTAAGACTGAATTTGACCAATTTCACGACCTTCATACCTAAATTATCTTGGCTGAAATAAGTTCTAGTGAAATGCCAGTGTTTGGTTAATTAGTTTGTGATCTTTAGTGGGAGTGAACTCAAGCCAGGGCGTGCTGTTTTGTACTGATGAGACCCACAAAAGTGTTGCGTTCAGTGAGTGTACGTCAAAAAGGCGTAAAATAACATTTGTGTAATAGAACGGGCCAACTTACGATGAATAAGGTTGGAGAGAGAAAAAATAATTTAGAGGACGTACAAAGTAATAGCGATTTGTAGTAATGACGCCGAACCCATTGCAACTCCCATAATGTCAAGATAGAACGTACAAATCAGAGTAAAATAGTTACGTTTCATAATAACGGAAGAAGTTGTCCCATGAAGCGAGGATTGTACTTGTAAGGGGTAAAGGTATTGGGCAGCGTTTAAAATTGCAGTGGTATGTCACAAAGTACCTTCATCTTGCGGGATGTTAATGTGGATATTAATCACATTTTAAGTTACCTAAAGAGCAAAAGAGTGAAGAAAGATTTTAACTTGAAGATAAATGATGATGTAATTAGTTATCCTCTACATGGATGGGTTAATTCTTGACCAACGAGAAGAGGGCACAATGTCCAGATATTCAAAAATTTGTTACGTCGTTCCATGGCTGCCAAATGTCGTTGGGGCCTACTTCGTAATTTCAGGTAGCACGTTTGTTAACAGGTAGAATTTTAGAGCTCAAACATTGCTACCCAAATTAATATAATTCTAGGTATCCTCTGAAATGTCGTAATTACATACGAGCTCGATAACTACCGATTTCACCATAGGTGTTGTGTCTAAGTGATATCACTGCTAAGTACTATAGCTGTAATAATGACCAGATAATTGGCGCATTCCATATCGAGAATAGTGACGCCTCTTCCTCCATCAAATTTCTAAACGAATAGTTTCTTAACGAATACTTCCTTACAATTCCGCAACGACTTTAAGGCCGTTTATTTTGCCTCGATAGGTTTTCGTGCGTGATGTCCAGTTATTTCCCTTACTGGTCCAGTTAAGATTTTTTCTGTCAGTAACCCATGGACGTTAACAGCGCTTTTTGGTGGTGGTGGTAGTGGGGGGGGGTTGGCATGACCTTGACAAAAATATTTCAACAACAAATTCATGGGACCCTTAAGAGGACCCCTCAAAACAGGTTTTCGAATTCAGAATTTGGTGTTTCCACTATTTTCAACTTCATTGTATTGAATCAGCTGTTTTGTAAGCTATGGAATGTAACATGTAACTCCTATTTTTGTTCGGGTTCTGGAAAAAGTGTGTGTGTGTGTGTGGGGGGGGGGGGGGGGAATTTCCTATTATTATTAACTATTAACACCCGAGCGCTAGCCGATAGAAAAAGGCCCTAACCAAAATGCGAATTTTTCCATAGGCCAGCAACCCCTCGCTCTTCCCGGTAGACGTTAAATAATTCAATGTAGTAAACTCTGACCAATTTTCCAAAGCCTACGTATCAAACGTAATTCAACAATGATTGTTCACTTAAAAAAATTCAATACCGACAAAGAGTAAAAACTTCTCCTTCCAAAGAAGCGGGTGATATTAAATGACAGGACCTTGCGGGGGCAGGAGGCTCCTATCCCCTGAGATTTCCAAACCGTAAATGTAAGTTGGCCTACTTGAAAAAAATATACAAAAATGATGGAAATGTTACTGTCAAAATTATGATTTTAAGGCCTCCAAAACCCAGAAAATCACATTGAAGAGGGTTATGTGCCCACAATTTCCCGCGGAGATCCCCGGTACTCCGTCATGGACGCGTTTTATGTGGGTTTCACTGCCTGACGAATAAACCATCTTCCTCCTTCAAGAAATACCGCTTGAATACACCACTATACACAATGCTGGCTATAGATAAAATAGCCAATGATTACACTTAACTTAAGCCAATGAGCTTTATAAAGAAACTAATAATTAAAGAGTATAAGAGGTCTCCGCAAACTTACTTTGAACAACAGCTAATCCTTTAAAATATCCCGTTTTATATATATATATATATATATATATATATATATATATATATGTTATAACATAAATATTGCATATTCAACGTAAA
>WURT03112359.1:0-12025 GCA_009936505.3 Holothuria glaberrima
ACACACCTGTTTTTGCAATATCTGGTAGTCCTGCAGAATTTCTGGTTGTTTCGGGCGACAGGACTACCGTAAAAATCGAACACTGCAAGTAGTAGAGAAACTACTTCCTGGAGTCCCAACTCATGAGGAATTTTCTATACTGCCCAAAATGTGGAAAGAAATTGTAGCTTTAATGAAGTACAAACTTGACTCTATTACCTTGTACTTATTCAAACAAAAGTGTTCCCTTCAGCTAACTGTTCAAAATTTCTAAAATTGACAATCTGGCACCTCTGTTTTGCAAGGCTTATAGTAAAAGCCAAAAAGTGGATACTTTGGAAGGCTAATAATTGACACTATATCTGATGTGGTATATCTTTCTTCATCAGTGAAGATGTCACTGTAGGAGTCACAACTCTGTACCAAATGTAGTGGCAACTCCTGCGACCACATTTACGTACTCCAGAAGTAGAGATGTTAAAGCACTTAGAGACCAATTAAATGCTCACTCTAAAGAGCACATACCTGAAAGGAGCACATCAATGTTTCATCTACACTCATCATCGCCCCGGCATTATCAAACTCGCCGCAGTAGTTTGGTGCTGAAAACAACGTAACAAGTTGTCTCTTGGCAAAGAATTCATATCCATCTTCCACCACCTACACGAAAACAAAACAAGCTTAAATGTTAAAACAGCAGACCACCTTAAGCAACAGAATAATGAGCTTAGGACAAGCACCAGACATCAAGTGTGAACAGAACAGAGGACAATGAAAGTAAATCTCAGGACAGAATACATGTAAAGAGTAAATACAAATACTTGGTACAATTTGGCAGATGGCCCAGAGGCCAAGGTCAGAAAGTTTCACAGCAGGCCAGCGAAAATCCTAAGAAATAGACCCTGTAGGCCATTTAATTTTTAGGATCTATAGGCCATTAACTCAAATCCTACTTAAGTTAACTCAAATCCTACATATAGCCACTCTACCATATGTATTACCTTTAACAATTTTGTCCACCATACTTTAGGCAAACCAGAGCCTACACTAATGTTATGGTGAGCCTTCTTACATTTTAGTGTACACGTACCTGATGAGCTCTGCATATCAAGTCCAAATCATGTTTTGACAAATACTTAGAGACAATTTCTGGACCAAATGTGAATGACACGCCTCTGTCGTTCTCTCCCCACCCCAGGGTGTCCTTGTCTGGATCTGACCACAGGAGATCACACAGCAGGCCTTGGTCTGGCACATCAGTAGGACGCATTATCCGTCGAATCTGCTCCATGTTGACAAGATCAGGAGATAGACCTAAGTGAAGGAATGATAACAGTAAATGAGAAAAGAGTCTTACCGATAAAACACATCTGCACTTGAAGTTGTAAGCTATGTTTTAATGACACTGAGAAAGGCCAGTACTTATCATTACAAAGATATCCGTTATATTACACTGCAGAAATTTTCCCAACAGGAAAGATTAGTAATGGCTTGAAATGTATCTGTCACTGTGGGCTAATACTTGGGGTAGTTGATCTGTGTTTGAATTTTGGTGATGAGATCTCACAAAGATTTGGGGTTGTTTGGGTACTCTCCTCTTCTGATGGCTGTCACAAGTCATGGATTTAATTTGAATCTTTCTACTGTCCTTGTTCCCAGCTGGAACAGGGTAAGAAATAAGCAATTTTGTTAAATATGCAATATGACCTTTGATGCACAGCAGGGTAACAATGATCATAGGAGCCCCCGCTCCTGGGCCCAAAGGGCCCCCTATTAGGATGTCCAAGCATTTATGCAGAATCAATACAGGGAGTCTTTGTTTAGAACATCTGAATAGCCATTAACACATTGTTTCCAGCTGACAACTATGTTTTAATGCTTAAATACATCAAGACAAATGACAACTATAATAAGTATGATTCAGAGTATTTCATTTCTGATTCAGTCGGTACGAAAACAAGGAGATTTAGAGGAGCTCATGATCATGATACATCCAGTCTCCGTATGCCATGAAAAATATGAATATTGTCTTCTTCAATCTTGTATGAGTTTTCTTTCCCGGTAAAAAAAGGCCCTTCCTATGCAAAGAGGTACCCTTTTTCAGTGTACCAGGGGCCCCACTTTGGTCAGGGGGCCCTGTCCAGCACAGTGGAGCCTATAGGAGTTATGCCACTGTTGATGCAGTGATTAAATATTCTGCTACCAGCAACACAAAGCATAAAAATATGGTCATATAGTGCGTACAACAATTTAGTAATTTATTATTCCTGATCCTAAGGTCACAAAGTTTGAGTTTGGTAATGGAAAAACTATGTGAAAGAGTTGATGTGACTCTCAACAATCCCCTTGAGGTTTTTTAGTCTTACTTCCATCTGTTTCATTATTATGTCTGTAATTACACTACTGCATCTACGTACATTTGAATGATGTAAAAAAACAAATAAATGAAACGAAACAAAACAAAAGAACCTTACCTCCATGGCAACAGAAAATCTTCTCATCAATAATGGCTGCTATTGGGAGACAGTTGAAACAATCTGTAAAGGTTTTCCACAATCTAATGTTATATCTCCTTTTGCCTGAAAAATACAAAGGCCGTCATAATAGTTACTTCTAATAGAGATATGGAAGTAATCTGTCTACTTTCAAAGAAACCTCACGATGTTCTATCTAGGCAACATGTCAAAATTTCTGGCTGCAGCTGCCTCAACTACAGCAGGAGGCTGCAGGGGCTGCAGCCGTGATGATGATACAGTGCTACAAACACTGAAATAGCAGGGGTAATATAATGCTACCATTGTTATTATCTATATTAATTAATAAAGCAGGCTGCAGCTCTTGCAGCTTGGCTGATGGAACTGTCACTATATGGAGGCACATTCACTTGGCTACAGTACTGTATGTTGACATGGAGCCTTAAACCCTTAACCCCCATCATGCTGTAGGCGACATATGTCGCTGGGAGGGCGCTTCACAAATAAAACATTCAATACACTATATCTAAAACAAAAGAATGCCTTCCATTCGTGTTTCTGGCCTCAACTCTTGGTAATGGTGACGCTTGACTAGAACAGGTCATTTCTGGTAATTAGACGTTCTGTAGCGTGCACTTGCAGAGCTTAAACGCTTCAAAAATGAAGCCCGCCCTCTAAAGAATTCAGCACGATAAGGGTTAAAGGGGATATTTTCTGTCTAAATGACATTGCAAATATTCAAGTTAATACACTCAGTGGTCCACTTGCAAAATATAGTACTGCACAGTCTTAGGTACAGTACCCATTTCTTTGTTGAGATATAAACTGTACTACAATATGATAAATCATATGACTCTCACATAAAGCTTTACAAGAAATATGTCACTTTTGTGGGGAGCTGAACTTTTTTAACAGAAACAAAAGCAGACAATGTGAAGAGTGAAATATAAAATCACAAATTACTGTGAAACTGTCCACTTAATAATTCAACCCCTTTTAACAATTAGAATCTCTGCAATGACAAAGCTTCAGTGTATGAAGTTTGATCAACTGAGAGCGCTATTCAGTTTTTGTAGTCTGTACTATATAAAATTTCAATTTCTAGGTCACTACAAAGTAAAAACACATGATTCACTTTTAAGGGATAAAGGAAAATTTACACTCCACAAGGAAACATCACCAAGCACACAAACAATTTGTTTAAACATTGTAAAGGAAAACTTGATATCCAACTCGGTATCCATTTGACTTTCTTTTTAGCTTACGTATGCATAAAAAATATCAGGTAAGTCAATGCAATACATGTGTCATGCCTCTTTTTATACCTTACTTCCAAGTCGCTCTGCATAACTTGGCAATTAAAAACTAAATCCAGTTGATATATAATATCTAGACTAAGATCTTGATGTACTGTGAACACTGTAAACATATAGGAAGGTAATTGCCTTGAAAATTTTTACATGAACGATCACCACCATTAATACTGTTAATATCCTTACTTGTACATACTGTATGACAATGGTTGCACTAACAATGCAAGTCTTGTTTTTCAAACCGTCAAAATTAAAGGTTTCAGTACTGTTAGTAGCCTACTTGTTAGCTGAACACTGGATTTTGTGACAGTTTATTTCAATGAAGCCATTTCACCTCATCCATTGTTTTCAAGTAAGAGCAACTGGAGCTTTCTGCAAATTCTCAAGGAAACTTTTTATAAAGCAGCATAAACAAAGATGACAATTATCCTAGAACTGACTTTGTTTCCTAGCAACATTAAATGTCAAGGACCGGAAAAGATACGAAAACAGACAGAGCTTTTTAATAAATCAGAGTTATAATATTGTATACAGTAGTATCATCAATGCAAATCCTTGAACAGCAAGTGTAATAGAAGCTTTGGTACTGTAATCATGTCTGTTACCAAAGGAAGTTTGGCTTCTTCACAGTTTTTTGCGATACACAACAGTGGCTTCCTTGGTGTAGCACTGAACACTGTCACGTTTTGTTGCAAGTTGTTAATCACACACAGTGTAATTACCACGGCCTTTGCGAGATATAAGTCTAGTCCAGGAGTCTTTTGGACTCCCTGGAATACTAGATTGTCTAGCATACTGTATATATTAAGCACATTTGAGAGCACATATTTTAGTGGTACCACAGTTATTGTAATACTTCACTATACTCACCATCCTGCCTAATACTGATACTATATGCCTGAAACCTTATCTAACTAACTACTTCATTACAGTAGACTTAATATCACCAAATTTGAAGATGTTCAAGAATGTCATTCTAACAAAATATGTAATCAGGGCTCCCACACTTTTGAAGTACTGAAATTTACGACTTTTCCAGACTTTTTCAAGACGAAAACGGCCATTTTTAGTACTGAAAGATATTAAAAGAATTATGTACAAAAGAAAAAATATAGCCTTTATTTTTACACATTTACCCAGCATGGACACATATTAAACATGATCCCAACTACTGGAAGTGTAAGATTTTCAAATTAAAATTTTTCCAGACCAAGCGCCCAAAATTCAAAGATTTTCAAGACCATGAAAAAATTCCTGACTTTTTCCAGACTTTTCCCATTTTCTATGCTGCATGGGAACCCTGTTTGTTTAATAAATGTGTTAGTTAGATGAGTTTTTACGGCTCAGTTTGTAACCAGATAGTGTAAGTCGGGTCAGCCACAGCCTTTTTTCCAGTGGTGGCTCAACGGCTTGTTTTCCCTACTCCATTGCTTATGCTAAGGCCCAAGCACAATGGCAGTAGGTTCCATTTTTAAAGTCTTTGGCATGACTTGACCAGGATTCGAACCCCGACCTTCTGGCTGCAAGTCGGATGCTCTAACCAACTGACCATGCAGTCGGTCGTTTGATAAATGTGATGTGTTGTATGGTGAAATGTATTGTTTTGTATGTAACAATACTGACATTGCTCAATCATCACACCCATTACTTCCCACGCTCCTGAATTCCATTGAACACAGACTTAAGACGATTGTATATCTCATACCCAGGTCAATAAAAGATGCCATACTATGTGACTAACTGTAGTATCATTAATAACGTTAATACCATAGGTAATTAAATTTTTTCTTTTGACTTTACAACATCTGGACGGTACTTAATCTGAAATGTCAAATTCATGACTCATCTATCAACTACCAGGATGGCATGTCACTTGGAGCGTGAAACTGCCACGATCAAATCTGAAAAGTTGACAAAGACGTCACAAATAAAACAAACTTATTAAATCTGAAGTGTTAAATGGATGCATATGCATGTTACCAGAATTTCAAATGATGGACTATATATAAATTGCACTTAAAGGCTTGTTCTTTATGATAAGCAAAATTGTGCTGCATCAAATTAATGAGATAGACCACAGACATGCACAATATGCTGTACATGTAGCAAGGGGTCCATACATGTTTGTGAAGTGTCTGTGAAGTGATTCTAATTGATTAAAAGTGGCAAAGATTTTAAAGCTTACTCTAGAAAAGTCTGTCACTGATTTAGTGAAGCTACATACTGGCCGCTCCTAACTAGTTAGAATTTTTAAATTAAATATAACAAATTAAGAATGTTGACGGAAGTTGTTGCGTGATTATTAGCGAGAACAAAATCAATTCCATAGATCATGGAAGAGCTCCATAACTGCCACCCATGGGAATTTTTTTTTTTTTAATTTTATATTTATATTTTTTTATCCTACTGTAATGAAATCCACAAAAATCTTTGCTTTAGGCATCTACAAGGCCTGGTACTGACACTGAGACCCACCAATTTCCTTCCAAAAGGGTCAAATTCTTAGTCATGTGATAAAACTGTGACATAGACTTTTGACTCAGGTGGCATATGAAGAATTGAGGGTGCTCTCCTCTAGAGGGCTCTCTTCCACTCAAAGCTACCTTTCATTTGCCATGTACAGTAATACTGAAGGTTACATTGTCAGTCAGAGTTTAAGGAGGGGTGATGTAGCTTTGCAATAATTGCCATATGCCAACAAGGTGACTATCCAAACAGTTGTGCTGCTTTTCATTTTGAGTGTAAATTAGTGGAACTGAACATTTAGGGTTACAGTAAGTTTGAACAACTTTTTGAGTATGTGTCTGATAACAAAAATAATTGATGCGTACTACGAAAAGCTCTTATTAGCCCCAGGTGCCAGGAGGCAACATGAAATGCTGGTTGCCCCACAGTGCTGCCCACTGAGGCCACAGTCCTGGTCATTGCAGGCAAAGCAGACCTATCTATGTAAACAAAATTGTTTATTTCTGCTTACAAATCAACCGTTTATATTGTTAAACAAGGATGTAATTCAATCTATAGCCTAACATGTTAGATTAATCACTGTACACAAACTTTTCTGAATAGATTACCAATTTACCACCAACTCCTTCTGTAGCTACATACAACTTAGCTCAGTTGTTATGCTGAGTTAGTGTCATATAATACAGTATCTAGTCAGCAAAACCCACAGATTTCTTGTAAATTGGACATAGCATGATAAACATACGTCAAGTGCATACATAGTGATGCCACCTTATTCACACATTTTCACCTACTTCAGTACCGATATTGCTGCTTAAATGTCTTCTACAGGTATTAAGTTTGGACTGGCCAAAGTGGTTCAGAATCAACCAGGGATGTCACTATGCCGGGCGGCAGTGGGTGGTCCCACCTGGGACTGGTGATTTGCACCCGCCACTCATGTTAAAAGAAAACATTCCGCCCAGCACTTTTTCCCAATAATGGTAAGTACTATGAAGTCTGTCGTTTTATGATTTTTGAAAGAAATTTTGATGTACATGTAACAATTTCAGAACAAAACAGTCAACTGGAGCAAAAATTTAGAGCATAAGAAAATATCCACACTTTGGAAGCATGCATGTAGTTTCAAGGCTCTACACTTACTTTCAAGCTCACTTACCAAGTTGGGCAAGCAACAACTGAAATCCACTTGCCCTGGTATTTTTTCACATGTCCCTTGCAGTAGGGGAAGCAAAATATTCATTTCCCCACATAGCTGTTTACAGTCACACAGATGACAAAAAAAACTTTGGAATTACCCTTAACACCCTTCTTCCATCTTTGAGTTGAAAAAGGTTTTACACATTTACAGTAATAAACAGTGTTTGAATGTAAGGGTTCTCACCCCAAGAGTTTGGGGACATTCAAATTTTTTTTCAAGAGTGGTGTGATTTGTGAAATTAAATTTTTTAACACTCTTGCTTCTTACTGTGGGAAAATATCTTTTCTTTGCACTTCAAATTTTGAAATAGGAGTTACTAGGCCTACTTGCCCATTCGGGCAAGTTGGGACAAGAGACAGCTTACCCTGGAAATTTTTTACTTGCCCCGGGCAAGTGTTAATGTAAGAGCCCTGAGTTTTGCAGTTGTACATGCATGTATGCTGTGATTGTTAAGTTGCATTCACAGATTAAATACGAAGTAGTGAAAGTCAAGAATTACCGCCCAGAACTAAGTTTGGTCTGGTGACAACCCTGGAATCAACAAATTATGGAAGAAACTTGGGAAATTTTAAAACAAATTCAAGTCTTCATTAAAATCAATGATCAGTATGAAGCATTTTGAAATTTGTTTCTACTCATGTCAGTTTTCATTTTGTGTGAAATGTTGCAGATTCATCATTTAATTGCCAAAACAACTGTGGCTCAGTGGCCATTTGGTAGGCTACATCTTTCTGAATGGTGGCAACACTTGTCTTCATGTCTCTGTCTACCTATCTGTACACGACACAATGTCTGGATGGTTGAACCAAATCACCGCTATAGACGTTCCTACGGTCTACATATATGTCCACAGAACCTGCCTTATAGCTCACCTTACAAATAGTTCACCTGTCATTATGAGTCATACCTCTTTAATCTATCAGAAGTTGCATACTCATTTTCCTTATCTTTATTTAGAAATTTTCATGTTTTGCTTTTCATTTGATCTTACTCTCTTTGCATGTTTGTTCTTCATCTTGTAAGGTCCTATTCATTTTTTCTGGTTTCCTTTATTTTTTTAAGAATGTCTGTTCAGTGCCTTTGATATTCCTTTAACTTACACTTTGAATCTTTTCAATAATATAAAGTAAATTCTTGTGTATTCATGTATTTATGTAGGTGTTACCTCCTTTCAAAAAAAAAAAAAAACAGCTACACTGGCACCTCAACAAATCAGCATTAATCTTGTCTTAGTTATATTATCTGGGTTAACACAATGACAAACACATATGGCAAAATGAAAAGCTTGAACCATGCAAATCAGGATTACCAATAAAATTAATCCTGATTTGCAACATGTAAATATCTACAGGGGTGCCCACAAAAAGAAAACATCCCTGTGACTTGGGCCTCACTGGTCATGGCTACTGTAACTTTCGGTATGAGATGAGAGCCAAAATGAAAATGGAATAAATGTGTACTCACAGTACTTTAAGACTCATTACTCACAATAGTTCTGACTTTTGATGTGATAGAAGTTTGTCACAAGCTTACAAACTTTATGGACTGATCACAGAGGTACCTCATTCCTCAATCACCTTAATAGCAACCTTCAGATACTTGGTCCCTAAATTAAGTATATACTTCAGATTCAAGGAAGTACTATGTTCAAACTCTTTCCATCTCCTGACCTTTGATGACCTTAACCTAAGTGTGATTACTAGCACAACAGTACATCAATTAACACTGTAACAGACAGTTAGCCATGGAATTAACAGCTTTCACTCACATTCGGAGTCCCATTCCTTCTCTCATATTAGGTCTTTATGTACTACAGCACAGTGTAATATGTTCCTGGTATCCAATACAGTACCATAGACTCTTTGCCAAATAGCAATTACACTGAATTATAGGATAGAATTTTGGTGTATAAGTCAATTTGGCCACAATAGAATGCTGTTTACAAATATGACCAAACCAAAACTCTATCCCATAATCCTTTTCTAATGGCTATCAGGAAAGGGTTGGTGCACTTACCAAACCCATAAAGTAACTCTTCCATAAAACATGTCAGTCTAATAAAATTGTTGCAGGGATTAATTTAACATTACCACACAAGCAGCCCATGAAAAACTGACTTCGTGCAGGAAAACTCCAACATGACTTGCCTTTATGTTGGACAATGACTGCACATTCCATTCAACAAGTTCTGACATGGAATAAGAGCAAGCCATTTCCTCCCCCCCCCCCCCCCCCTCTCCACTCCCTAATTCTCAAATACTCACATTCATCATAAAATCCATAGATTCTGTTGATACTGGCACACTCATGGTTTCCTCTTAAGAGGAAGAAATTTTCTGGATACTTGATTTTGTAAGCTAGAAGCAAACAAATAGTTTCCAATGACTGTTTTCCACGATCTACGTAATCTCCCAGGAAAAGGTAGTTGGCCTCAGGTGGGAACCCTCCATACTCAAAAAGTCTTAATAAGTCATAGTACTGTCCATGAATATCACCTGAAACACAAGAATATACAACACACTAAATCAGTGATGTAATGGGACAAAAGGCTGTCATGACTGAAGAAAAAGTCAAGTATACAGTAATCAGTTCCTTGACCATGTTTCAAACCAAAAAGCTATCACTGAGTAAAAATGTACACTAAACATAATGATTTTTATAGTCATTTACTGTAATTCCTATAGGTCTACAGTACTTTTCTAATAAAGTAATTTCTTGCAAGAGGAAACCCATGACAGGAAAAATTCCCTTCAATGTCACATTTTGTAATAACCTGGAGAAGACACGTTTTGACCATTTGACCTTTGAATGAAACAATGACTCATAGCAATATCACTTTTTCCTACTTTGAGAAAACTACAACAATTACAAACAAGTAACAGGTTCCCACCACAAAGATGGCTAGATACCACCCACTGATTTCAGCAACAGTGTGAAGATCACACTGGTCTGGTAACACAAGTTACCTTGGCCATTATCTTTCCTCATTTGACCTTGTGACCTCACCTAGATCTAGTATGATGTCAGCTGTCAAAACAGTTCCTGTTTCACTACTGAGAATCAGTACAGGGGCCAGGTCTGTCATTTCCAAGTAATGAAATTTTAAAACAATATACCTGTACATGGATTTCACTCTAAATGCACCATGTTACTAAAACCAGGCAAACTGTACAATATAATAGGACTAAGAGCACTTTACTGTAGACTGATAATTTAACTGTAGACTGATAATTTATGGGCTTAAATACTGGAGGCCTACATATGAATTTCTCCAATTTGGATTTTGTTGTATTTAATACAACCATAGAAAGCAGGGCAGAACTGAAGCAAGCTTGTTACTGTACCTTTATAAACTCACAATAGATCAAGGAATGTAAAGTGACTTAAATAACAACGGACACACTTTTGTTACTGTAAGTAAACAACTTAATGAAACAATTCAAGAAGGACAATCTGGCCAAGGCTGTGGAACACTTGGTGTGGCCTAGGAGATTACAGTAAATACCCAATGGGATGCTACAAAGGTCTCTTTAAGGTCACTCTGTTTTTCCCTTGACAAACTATCTTTTAACCTTTAATCTTCCATTGGCTACTAACTTACCTGTTTGTTATTATTCAACTTCCTGATACCTACCACTGAGGGCAAGGATTAAGCTCCTCAATAGCATTCAATGAAAATCTGCTACACAAGAATGCATGGAGCATTGATCTTAGGATCTTCAATAGCTTCATATTCAATGAAAAGCTCCCTGCACAATGTACTTAGCTTTCCTTGAATGTTGTAACCAGCAATGTGTCAATTCCACTCTTGAAGATCCCCACAGACAAGGCATAATACATGTATTGCATTAGTGCAGTAACTCCACTACATGCGTCACCATATTGCCCAATATGACTTACCGACTCCCCACTCACATCTAAGTGTCCTCTAAAGAGCATGGTGGCCTAATGGTAAATGGTTAAGGTAATGGACTTGGCCTTGGCCTAATGGTTAATAGTTCAGGTGATGGACTTGTAATCTAAGGATGGCCGGTTCAAATCCCGCCTGGGTCATTGTGTTGTGTCATTGGGCAAGATGCTCCATCTTGATTGCTTCTCTCCACCCAGAGGTTAAATGGGTACCTATGAGGTGAATTGTCACTGGGAAGCACCGTTTGAGCTGCTCCGCAATGAAGGAACTGTCTCTGGGATGATTTACCGAATGTAAAGCGCTTTGAGACTGACTTCGTTCAGTGTAAGCACTATGTAAAAACGCACCATTATTAATATGATGCCCCAAATCCTCCTCTCATTTTAATCCTCCTTTGTGTTCAAGCAAGTATTTCTTACATAAATACATACTGTACCTGTATGTGGTTCATCTATACCTGCATTAATGAAGGGTCATAGATTCACCAAAACTCCTGGTTTGGGAATCTACGAGCCCCGATACTTACCTCCTATTTACATATGTAATCCCCACTTACCCGCAATCAGAACCTGGTAGACCTATTTGCAACAGCGTCCAACAGCAAGCTCCCGACCTTCGTTTCGAGGTTTTTTCATCCTCAGGCATGGGCAGTAGATGCTCTGGCGATTTCCTGGAACAACCT